>JAZHYW010003235.1:0-177002 GCA_037355805.1 Ixodes ricinus
GTAAGTACATTGAAGAGGGGAGAGAGCTGTAAAATATTAACTATAAAGTGCACATATTAGTAATAGCATTTTTAAACATAACAATATCAGTGATGTTAGCAATCGAGGCGGGAAGGTGGTTCCAGTCTATAGATGTTTGTGGCATAAAAGAATATTTAAATAATGAAGTTTTAAAATTTGGTATACCAACCTTATGGCTATGATCAATGCGAGCAGATATGTAGAATGGTGGAGTAATTAGTTTATGACGAAGGGTAACATTTTGATGAAATATTTTATGAAAAAGACACAAACGAGAGATTTTTCGGCGGTGAGTTAGTAACGGCAGACCTAAAGTATTTTTCATGGTAGTAACGCTGGCAGTGCGATGATAGTTTGTCAATATAAAACGAGCTGAGCGGTTTTGAATGGATTCAACATGAGCAATTAGTGACGAGTGAGCGGGGTCCCACACAGCAGCAGCATATTCTAATTTTGGACGGATTAGCGTTTTGTACATGGTTAGTTTTAATGAAGACGGAGCGAGGAAAAAATTTCTTTTAAGTATCCTAACATACGATTAGCACTGTTAATTACGTATTCAATATGAATCTTCCAAGAAAGGTTACAAGTTATATGAACACCAAGATATTTGTAAACAGACACTGAAGCGAGGGGATTACTGTTTAGATGATAAGTATGACACACCGATTGAGCACGTGACACTCTCATCGATTTGCATTTGTTAGTGTTAAGTTCCATTAGCCACTGGTTACACCACAGTGATATACGATTAAGGTCAGATTGTAGAAGAATAGAGTCAGATATGTCAGTTATTTTCCGGTAGATTACGCAATCGTCAGCAAAGAGGCAAATAGAAGACGACAAGTTCTGCACCAAATCATTAATGTAAATAAGAAAGAGGAGCGGACCAAGCACTGATCCCTGTGGGACGCCCGAGGTTACTGGAACAGTACACGAATTTGTATTATTAGCTGTAACGAATTGTAGGCGGTTAGTTAAAAAGGCATGAATCCAATTTAATATACAGGAGTCAATGTTAAGTGATTGCAGTTTATGAAGAAGGAGTTTGTGGGAAACTTTGTCAAAGGCTTTTGAGAAATCTAAAAAGACACAATCGGTTTCATTATGATTATCAAGAGAATTATGGAGATCATGCGTGAAGGATAGTAGTTGCGTCTCACATGAAAAATATTTTCTAAAGCCATGTTGTGAACTTGTGAAAAAGTCATTAGTTTCAAGATAATTTATCAACTGTGAGTAAATGACGTGTTCAAATATTTTACATGGCACACTTGTTAAAGAAATTGGTCGATAATTGGATGGGTTTTGTTTTTCGCCAGATTTATGTAAAGGAACCACCTTCCCAACCACCCAATCGCTCGGGACTACGCCATGGTTAAGAGACTGCATATAAAGTTTTGAAAGAATTATTGAACAATACATATTACAATTTTTTAAGAACTTGCTGTTAATCCCATCTATACCGGCGCAGGACGAAAGCTTCATATTATTAATAATGCCAGCAATACCAATCGCGTCAACTGCCACTGGGTCCATAGGCAAAAAATCAGAAAATGACAATACCGGTACTTGGTTAACATCAGAGGTTGTAAATGACAAACTAAAAACATCATTTAATACACTTGCACTTTCAGTTACTGGTATATCTATACCGTCAGATGATTGAAGAACAATGTTGGACTGACACTTGGGATTAACGACATTCCAAAATTGTTTAGGATTAGTTGCTAACATGATATTTAGTGTATGATTGAAAAAATGTGATTTAGCTTCCGTAAGAGCTGATGTATATTCTTGATCTGCAGTTTTGTACGCAGCCCACCGTGCATCAACGGATGATCGTTTGGCAGCGCGAAACAGTCTTTTTTCCTATTTCGCAGGCGCCTGAGATTAGAGTTAAACCAAGGCGAGTTAGTGTTGCAACGAATCTTCCTTGATGGTATGTACTTTTCAATTAAAAATAAAACAACATTTTTAAACAGCATCCAATTAGACTCAACGGAGCGCTCTGAAAACTCAGGTAAGTAATCACTAAGGAACTCCAGACAGGTGCAAGTTAATAGACGTAAAATCAGCTCTGCTGTAGTCACGGATTAATTTTGATGGTGAATTTTTAGGCGCTACGAATGGGATATTTAAGGAAAAGTGAAGAACTGAATGGTCACTCAGACATGGCAGGTATGTTAGTGATGATATGACGCTCGGATGCGTTGTTAATACGAGATCGAGTATGTTTGATGAAAGGTTTGTAACCCTAGTGGGCTCTGAGACAAGTTGAGAAAAGTTAAAATCAGAACAGAGTTCAATAAATTCGTTAGCTTCAGATGAGAAGGGGGTTGAAACAGGACATACATTGGACCAGATAATGTTGGGGTAATTGAAATCGCCCATTAATATGATTGGCACTCCTGGATATTGGACGGTGATTTGATTAATGCAATTATGTAACAAATTCACAAATGAACAACTGCTAGTGGGTGGTCGATAACATACACCCATTATCGTTTGTTTATGTTTAAAGGAAACACAAACCCAAACAATCTCTAGTTCACAGGCTACAATGACAGGGCGAGAAACCAATGAGTCAGCAACCGCCAACAAAACACCACCGCCACTTCTGTCACGCCTATCGCAGCGAAATGTATTGAAACGTTTTTTACAATGAAACAGCTCGCTATCAGACACTTTGCTTGAAAGCCATGTCTCTGTGAGAGCAATGACGTCGGCGTCGCATGAGTCAGCAACTGAGCACAATTCATCTCGTTTACGGATTAGACTGCGAATGTTAGTAAATAAAACGGAAACACTTGAAAAAGGCCAAACCACTTTTCTGCCTCGTGCTGATTGTTAAGTTGACATAGAAGTAGACGCTGTTTGCAAATCGGATAGTGGTGTCGCAGAAGAAACTTCGCGACGAGGCATGACTACTTCATAAATACAGTCTTCGATTTCATTGTACGCATAACACTTGTTATTAATTTCAAGAAAAGTTTCTTGTAACTTAGCTTAAACTGGTTTTCCTGGCTCTTTCCATACTCCAGTAGTTTGCGCCGAGCTAAACGAGTTGAAAAGCTAAAATCTTCTGAAACAGAAATAGGGCTGGTTTTTAATTCTGACTTGGCCTGCAGGACACTTTCTCTAGTTTTAAAAGACTGAAACTTCACTAAAATAGGACGACGCTTTCCTGTTATAAAAGGCCCCAAGCGATGAGCACGCATGATTTGTTCACGCGAAATAATACAAGAAGCTAAATCTGAAAGTGAACGAACCACCTTCTCTTCCGCCTGGGCCCACGTTTCACCAAGGCAATCGTCCACACCATGAAATACAAGATTATCCCGGCGTGACTGGTCTTCCATCTCATCTAATCTACTGCGCAAAGCATGATTTTCTTTTTGAATGCGTTGAACAGATTGGCTGGCACCAGCCAACTCGCGGTGTAATTCATCGATTGATGACGACTTCAATTCAATCGCAGAAACCCTTCGACCGATATTTGTTACCGTGACTTGTAGCTGTTGTTGGTTTGTTTTTAGTTTGTTAATCGAGCTCAGTATACTACTTTGCCATTCCTCAACCCTCTGAGTTCGCGCATTTGTATCCTGCAACACCCGCATCATTTCATCAAGCTGCTTAGATAGTTCAATATTAGTTGGTCCGGGGTTAGTCTCGACATCACCTCCAAGCAGCAGCAACAACACTCTGAACGAATTCACCAAAGCTTCTGGGCATGGAAGAACTATTATACAGACGTCATTAGACTTAAAACAATAAAAACCGTCATGACTACTAACCTGCAGGGTTAGAAGAAAAAGTTGACGATGTGCATCGTGTGCGTGCTTCCATGCCCTCTGACGATCCACGGTGACGAGGCCGGTCTCCTGGGCCAATGCGATGATGCGGGTGTCGATGTGGCTGTTCCGGAATGACCGAGGTGAAGCTGGTTGATGACGGAAAAGTTGATTGCCTCGGTTGCCTGGCGCTTGTCTTCGTTTGTGGTACAGGAAACGTCGATGAAAGGAGAGATGCCATCCAGGTCGGTAGGATCCCTTGTTCCAGACAGGTTGGCTCCCATGAAGCCAGGCTGGAGACCGAAGGCCGTCCCGCTCAAAAACTGCAGGGTTAGAAGAAAAAGTTGACGATGTGCATCGTGTGCGTGCTTCCATGCCCTCTCTGATTCAATGACTAAGTGTTGAGCAGTCCTGTAGCTATTGATTACAAACAGCTGGCATGCGGTCCACTGGGCTCCCTGCGTGCCTCTCAGTTTTATAACAATCGTAATAATTGTGCCACTCAGCCACCTAAATGATGGTTCTGTGTCGAAGAGCTGCGAAGTGCAGGCAGCAATGGATAACCACGTCGGTTGAGGTAGGCACAAACAAGAAAATATAGGAAGAAAACATAGCGGGGCGTTGGTAGCGAGTTGAACGCCGTCGGTGTCGACGAAGGTGCCCAGCGATTCATCGCCGCTTACGACAAGCATACGTTGTCTTCGATAAAGCCAGCATGCCCATTCCTCGCATTACGATTTCTTTTTTGAGCTTTCTCCGCCGGTGGTAAAAATACAGTCAATCTAGCGAGATGCCGTCGGGTGCAATCGCGGCGATTCCGGCAAACATGCTGCCGTCCTTCCGGCTAATAGGTATGGTACCGGTGTCTAAAAACGGGTGTTTAGAGTGTCTGATGGCGCTTGGAAGACGTCGAATAGGCGTATGCGCCCTATTCTCTCACTCGGCCGAAAAGCTGTGCTGCTCGCTAGGCCTTACCGGGAAATCTGAACCTCGCTAACCGGCCGCCATGTTGGTTTTGGGTGTAGTCAAATTTGACTACATACTTTTTGACTACTTGTAGTGTCGTCATTCTTACCCTCGGGGTCGTTATATTTGGGACAACTTTTTACCACACCAAAGGTAGTCGCATGTGACTACCTTTTTTCTTAGAGTGTAGTGACCCTCGTGCAGACTTGGAAGTAATCCGTTACGTTACTTTTTCAAGTAATTTTGTAATTGCCAAGTTACTTTTTTTCGGAAGTAATTTGTAATGTAATTTTGTTACAAACTATTGGTAACGGATTACTTCAATTACTCGTTACTTTAAAAATAAGAATATTACAGTAACTGGAGTAATACGAGCAGAACATTCAGAAGCATAAAGAGAGTAAGTTCAACAAAATAGAAAACATCAGGAAGGGGAGAATAGCCGAAAAGAAAAGACGATTTTTTGTATGACCTGTCACTAGAACCACTAGAAAACGGGCGAGTCATGTACAAATAATCGAAAGACAAAGAGCAAGTAAGACAACGCCGAGTAGGCTCTTCGTCGCCTTTCCATCGTGCTTTTCTTCTCTGCCGGGCAGAAGAGAGCTCTTCGTGTTTATTTGTTTTTTGTCTTTTACACCGTTTCACCCTTTCCAACTTTTCCAATCGTCTTCCGCCACCTGCACAGACGTCACACACGGGTCGGTACCCCGGAACGAGAACGCAGCGCAAACAAAGCGACGGACCAGTAGAAGAGTATACAGAGCCTGTGTATACTCTTCTGCTGGTCCGTCATTTTGTTTTTGCGCTGTATTCTCGTTCCGATGCATCACCAACTCGCCCAGATTTCTACGCTTCTGCAGTCCGTACCCCCTTGATTCGCGGGTTCACAACTCGCGTAACAGACGATGTAGCCTCGCGCGAGAAAGTCGAATTCTCTTTGTCCTTGATCTGTGCTACTGTATTTCTTTTCTTGCGAATAACAGGCGAAACATCTCGAGTCACAAATGAGCTATCGTAGATCGCTTCTTTAGCTCCGAATCTCGTAGGAGAGGTAGACGCTGCTACTGGGCAGGCGCACCACTAGCTTTGTCTGCGCAATTCCAGAGATCATTTCTGGAGGCCGTAGGCTAGCGGGATGGCGGCTGTGGTTGCAGCTTTCGGTGCCTTGTCAGCCTACAGGTGAACGGAGGGCACCTACACTCTTTCTCTTATAGGCAATATTTTATTTTACAAGGACTACCATAATACGGGCGTATGAGAAATGAAAAGTAGTGTTGTAGAACAGTTCCGAAAAATATCAAAGTTGCTTTTAAAGTTTATTGGATAAGTGTACGAAAAAAGTAATGTGAAAGTAATTTGTAACGTAACGAGTAAAGTAATCCGTTACTTTTCAGCGAAAGTAATTTGTAAGGGTAATCCATTACATTTGAGGGTCGGTAATTTGTAATTGTAATCCATCAAATGTTTCAAGTAACGAGCAGAAGTCTACCCTTGTAACGTCACTCGTGAAGGCCTCGTGAAGGTCGTTACCTTCACGAGTCAAGGTGTACGTGAAAGTCGTGGCCTTTACTTGACCTTCACTGAAGGTCGTGACCTTCGTCGTAACCTCCACGAGTTACCTTCGTAAGTCACTCGTGACGTCACTTGTGACCCCGGTGACCCTCTTGAGGTCACACGTGACGTCATTATGGGAAACGTTCCATAATGCAACGCGCGGTTACGAGTGATGTCACGCGTGACCACAGTGACCATAGTTCCGTCACTCGTGACCATCGTCACGCCACACGTGGATTCACGTCTGACGTCATGATGGAAAACGTCCCATAATGCAACGCGGGGTTACGCCGACGCCAACGGCAACGGCGACGCCGCTCAAGGCTGAAATGGGCGCCTAAGAGCTGCGCTCTAAAACAAGTGGGTAGAACCATGGCTTAGCTTAGTGGTAACGCCTCCGCATTGCACGCTGCAGACTCAGGTTTCATTCCCGCGGGCGGCGGGCAATGTTCTTCAAGGGGTTGTCAACCTCGGTGACGGACATCGCCAATTACAACATCAACAACGACAACTGAAATACTTCACCAACGACCAACTACTAGTACTATTACAACTGCAATATCAACAACGAACATCATTTCCAGGGATGCAAAGAGCCAATAACAGCTATCGCTGTAAAAAAACAGCACCAAGAAAGTGCCAAAGTTTATTTCTCAAACAAAAACCAACCTGAATGCTGCATCAATCCTAGCCATGGAAGTGAAACAAGCTCTGTACGAGTCTAAGCTGCTAACCCAAGACGAGAAAGTATCATGTAGTTCTGAGTTTCCGGCTGTTACCAAGCACTACTTTCTATCAAATTCCTTGAAAAGCAAAGAAATTATAAAGCAAAAAAAGAAAACAAAATTCCATCAATTTTTTTTTGTTGCTTTTATTATTAACAGTCATGTATGTCTAAAACTAGGCTCAGCTGAACCGTAACCATCTAGAGGCAGTTGCTGCCGGAGATGTTGAACTTCGGGGTGGCACCGCAGAGGAGATCGAAGATGAAATCACAGCACACCGCGTGATTTCCCAGTTGACTTTTGGGGACGAGGATGGCGCAAGCCCCATCTGCAGTGTAAAACAATGAGTCAGTTAGTGAGCATCTTGTATACCACGACTGTGCCGCATATAAGTACGTTATGCGTAATAAAAAAAAGAATCAATGTGCCTTACATTTCTGAAGTACCTCATTTGAGAGATGTATGATTAGTTATAGTTTACGCAAATAAATACAGCCTGGCTTATTCACACACAACAAATAAAGAATGGAATGTCAACCCATGTAGGAACTGAAGTAAATCATGTCACAATTACCTACAGGTATTTCAAAGATGTAAGGCAATCATTCGGGGGAGGGAGCGCAAAATCGCTCTTGCCCACCACTACCACCGCCGTTGCTCCCCCCCCCTTCTTCACCTCCCAAATATTGCCGACGCCTCTGACCGCTTTGCAGACAGGTGTACAGGAGGACAGTTATCTGACTGTATACATTGAAATTTTGGTAGCCCGTAACTTCACAGTGCGATTTTCTCAGGTTCGGGTTTAGTATGAAATATAAAATTTCAGTTTCTCTCTTGTGCTGGTTCTTTTCATATGTAGGTTCTGATCCGGTGATTTGTTCGACTGCGAGTCCGGTTTATCAGCCTTGCAGCGTATGACAGCTTGAAGTGCACAATAATTTGCTCGAGATTGCACTAGTAGGAAGAAAATTCCTAATAGTCAGGCTGAATAAAACTATTAACTGCGTCAAGCGCGTTGTATCTTTTTTTTCTAAATTCTCCAAAAGGTCGTCAACTGATCATGACAGCTATGGACGCAAACTGTATTACAGAACTCTGAGCACCCTAAACGACGGGTATTGAGATACAAGACGGTGTTAAAAAAGCAACATAAAGCCGTGCAAAAAAAAAAAAAAGGAGAATGACAATTTGTGTACGTAATGCTAAATAAAAGAAAGGAAGAAAGAATCTTACCGCCTGCGTAAGTCAGACGGAGTATATCGCACTTCTTGACGTCTTTGTACACTGTGTAAGCTGGAACGGAGATATCCTCTGCGAAATTACAAATAAAGAAAGAAAATATGTCATCACAAGTTCCCCTTAAGGCGCACATGCAAAGGAGAAAAACATTTTTTTAAACAGCTTAGATGGAAAAAGGATGTCATAAAACGCTTTTACAAAGACGAAAAAAATTTAGAGCTATATTTACGGCGCTTTATGAATTTGTAGTTGGCGCCCGCTGGCGCCGCGGAAAAGTGGCCCTTATTTATCACGTGACTGCCCCTTACTTGTCACAGGTGCTTGCGCTATTTCGGAAGCTTCTTTGGCCTCCAAAAGTTGCTTATTCATCTTCGTTTGAAGTATAACAAAAAAACTAAGATTAATAAGTAACTTTTAGAGCCCAAAGGAAACTCCTGAAAAAGCGCAAGCAGACGTGATAGACCTGTGCGCCCGTGCGCCCGTGCGCCGGTCAGATGACGGCGGCGGCGCCCGAAGCAGACGAACTTGTGCAACGGCGGCAACGGCGGCGTGGAGAAACGCGTTGAAGCGGTGTCGCACAACGCTCAGCGTGCGGCGGCGGCGTGACTTTCCGGCGGCGGCGACGCAGCGCGGCGGTGCACAGGCCTTCCACGTGACCAGCGGCGGCTCCCGCGGGCGCTAACTACAAATTCGTTTGCACCGTAAATATAGCTCTAAACGTTTTTTTCTTTCTTCGTTGTAAATTCGTTTTACAATATTCTTTCTCCATCTAGCCTGTTTAAAAAAAGCTTTTTGCTTAGCATGTGTCCTTTTAAAAAGTATTTCTATTCACCTTGATCACTGAACAAAATAAAAATGGTAATGTTGTTAGAAACATTCCAAGTAAAGTATGTGACATATAATCATAGTTGGATATTTTATCTTCTTTATATAAGTAAACTTGAGTTAACGATTACTGAAACATGCTCCATTAGAATATCTCTGATTGGGAAATGGTTTGCGGCGTTATTTTCTGGGTCTATTATGTACTTCTAATTGAAAGGATATCAAGGGTTAGCCGCTGCCCATAAATTCTTGGAATGCTTCGAGCGCAAAGTTTATTGACAATATTATAATATTCTTTTTTAAATATGGCTATTTGGTTTTATTTAGGGCCCCAGTTTCTGATTAAAACTATGATGTTTGGGCGCGTAGACAAGGGTCTTCTATATTTTAGTTTTTTTCTACTGCTGGCGAAGGTCCCAACCCAAATGCCACTTCATGCACTAGTAAATGTTACTTCTCGCGGAGTTTTAACTTTGGCATTGGTTCAAACGTTCGCTTTCATAAAAATATTTCTGTATGAAACGTTTCATACAAAGAACTAGACCTTTAGTTCACAATGATAGCCCTCGATGAAGATGGGGCTTGAAGAAAATAATACTCACGACCTTGAGGTTGAAAGTTCAAAACGTTTTTCAGTGTGTATTCCGGAGATAAGCTGAGAGTCACTGTTATATTACTGAAATATAAACCACCAACGCTTTCGTAAGTAACTTAACGTGACCTTGCTAAGTAAACAGACGTTTCCTTTTTACGTTTTTAAATTCAGACCTACTTTTAAATAAACTACAAATAGCCAAAAGCATCAAAGAACACTCAGTGTTCTGCCCAGAACGGGGATAAGTTAAAAAGTTTCAGAACTTCAGAATTTTATCCAAACTTGTTGGGTTTCTCTTGCTGCTACCCGCACCGGAGAATGTCACGAGAACCGGTCCCACTCTTAGTCATTTATTAAGGCGAAAGCCTTACATGTCTCATCGTTCAGTCGAGCTTTAAGGTCCTTGAGCGAAAACACGTCAACGACACGAAAAGTACGAAAACACGTCAGCGACACGATAGGTACGAAAACACGTCGGCGACACGAAAGGTTCCAAAACCCATGGTTCGCCGCTGAACCACGAGATGGCGTTACTTGTGCCAGAATCGGTGGAGGCGCGCGAGTGGCGAAAACCCAGCGGGAGAGGAGGACACTCTCGCTCGGGCAGCGGCGGAGAGCGGGCGTGCCACATGCCGTGAGATTAACGGTGCCAAAAGTGCGTCGTCAGAGAGGGCGCGGTCTTCGGAGGTTCGCTATCAGCGGGACCGGCGCTCGGGCTTTCGCCTTCAAGTCGTCTTAGAGATAACATAAGAAACCCTGTGAATTTTGACTGTTATTGTCTCCCATGAATCACGCGACACTCCGCGCATACTTCTGCACCGGATCCTTATTCAGCGGCTGAGCGCCACTCGCCTGGCCGATTGACCTTGACCGCCTCGTGGTGGAGATGGCCTAAGACAGTTTGACACGTTCGGGTAACCTGGTCGAACGCTTTGTGCACACCAGAGTGCCCACAGACTGCTCAGGTTTGAACATTAAAACAAACAATGTCTTAGACGAGTTATAGATTTTAAACCACAGCCCATTTGTCGGTCTGGCAGAATGAGGGCGACGCAGATCCCTGCTGCGTCGTCACGTGTTAGTGACGGCTACGTGAAGTGGCGCACTCTAAACAGGTGAGGTGACAAGCACGTCGCTGAAAACTGCTAGAGCAGCTCATATTTAAGAGGCGGGGCAGCCCATACCATGGACAGCAATTGCAGTTTAATAACGGACGGCTCCTGCACAAATGGGTTGCTCATGCGGAGGTGTGCATTGCCGCGTTTTCGACGAGGAGAGTGGACAGAGAGGTTGAGTCAAGCTTGGAGAGGCTTGCAGACTAGAGAGCCTAGATTGTGGAGAGAGTCCCTCTCAAACCATGGGGAGCGTCTGCAATTTAATGGCGGACGACACCCCCTCCCCCCCCCACCTGCGCCGATTAGTCGCAAATGCGCATGCGCTGCGTAGTTGCGTGGCGAGGAGGAAGGCGGACGGAAAGGCAGGGACGCTCTCAGACGATCCACGCGTTCGTCACCTCCTCGCGGCTCGTACTGCAAACGCGGCCCATAAACCACGTGACCCCGAGCGAGCAGTTGGACACTCTCTGTAATACAGGCTCTCTATTGCAGACGATCGACACCATCGCCTCCACCTCGCACCTTGTACTGCAACCGCGGTATCACAAACCACGTGACCTCAATCAATTACTTGGAAACAAAACACTCAAACACTACAATCGCGGCTACCGTTGCTGTGGTGAACGGAATACCAGTGACCGCCATATCTGTTTTTGTTTCCAGCGGTTCTTAACATTTAAACGTCGCTTTTTTTTGCTAAGCGTTTTTTCGTTTTCCATTATTATTACACCAGTATCCCACTCTTTGACATCACAGCAGGCGAGAGGAAAAAAATACAGACATCTATGAATAAACTGCAAGTTGATATTACTATTATAGTTGCACTTAATAAAGAAACCATGATTATAAAAACAAAATTGCAAATTAAGGTTGTTAATTCAAGATAAATGCATGCTCACCTTGAGAAGCTTGGATCGTACTCCACAATGACTGGGTAAGCGCCATTTTGTCCTGGATCAGTCTCTCGGACTCTGACACATTTAGCCGTACCGCCGAAAAATGGATCTGTCTCGTAGTTTCTGTACGCCATGTACCATGTCTCTTCGAGAGGAAAGTACTGCAATGTGCGATCGCGGTCGAAATACAAAGGCTTATGATCACTTTGAGACGGTTTTGGACAGGCTCGTTTTTGGCAAAGTCTTGAGCGCAGTAAGGAAAGGTGGACCTTGCTGATATTTCGTTCTCTCAACTTACCGGAGATTGATTCTGGTACTCTTGAAGCGCTGGATTTTGTTCTGTGTATGGCGTGGTTGCGTAGGTGCTATGATGTACAAGGAGAGCCGCTACAGCGAGCAGAGCAAAAATCATTTTTCTGAATGGTTGATATTCTTCTACCGAACTTCAATCTCTGCTTCCTTCGGATTGAGTTTCAGCGTTCACCTGACTCGATTTTATGCACCTCGCCAGTGGGCTCATGCTTTGTTTTCTGCGCATGGGAAAGCAGGAGTGAAGGCGGAAGAGTAGGTTGGTGACGATTTTGTCTAAGCTCCGCCCGCGCACATGTCGGGATGTCGGCTTGGGGTAAACAAGATCGGCGTCGGTAGTGGCGGTGGTGCCGTAGCGGCGACCGTGAGTTTCTTTTTAGAGCGCGTAGCTCTTAGGCGCTCGTTCCCGTGTTTTGCGGCGTCGGCGTCGCCGCGCTGTCACCGCCGCCGTCGGCGTAACCGCAAGAGGAGGGTAGGGTACGAAAGAGGAGGAGGGGTAGGGAGGAGGAGGAGAAGAGGGTATGAATGAGGAGGGGAGGGTACGGAGGAGGAGGAGGGGGGGGTACGGAAGAGGAGGAAGGGAGGATAAGGAGGATGAGTGGTACGAAGGTGGAAAAGGACCAGGGTTGTAAAGTACCTAGGTACAAGTAACTGTAAATCGGTATCTAGGTACTTTTGTTGTACCTGAGATACAAACCTAGGTACTTTCATTTCTCAGTATCTGTATCTGTACCTTAGGTACATTTTCCAGTAACTTGTAACTAAGTGAAGTTACTTTTTACAGGTACTTTTCTATTCACTTCGTCAAAATCGTAGAAAATACAATATAACATATAACTGAAAATAAATTATAATTACAGTCGTAAAGCAATTTAACATCACGTAGTGTTTCCACGCAATAAATCGAACTCAAATTTTGCACTTTACAAAACTGAAAATGTTTGTGAAGAAAAAAACTGGGAGGACGATTAACCTTCGCCTTTAAGAGTTGAACGCGATAGGGTTATCGGGCCCCGTTCGCATGGCCTTCTCAATCGCTTCTCATGCTCTTGAGTCACACAACGACCTAGTTCTTATGATACAACACTCCCGGCGCGATCGAGGAGCTTTTGCCAGTGCTTTGATGCCATTTTACCTCGCAAGGTTTATTTATGTGTTTGCTCGGCACGCGCTAACAACACTCGATGCGATAATGCCTTTACCCTGACACAGACAGACATCGAGACACTCTAATGACGGCAGGATCACAGTGCCATTCCCAAGCCCTCCGTTGCCTAGTCGGTAGCATGTCTGGCTCGCAACCGAAGGGTCGTGAGTGCGATCCTGCGTAAATTCTTCAAAATTTTCTTTAAGGCAAATGAATTAGTTTATCAAGTGGGATCATTTGAAACATGCGGCGACCATTAATTCGTATGTCTTTAACCACCTTCATTCCACGCATAACGTCACGTTTCCCATGAGCGTTGTGGGTTGTTTGAAATTCCCGCGCGAAGTCATATGGCTGTGACGTTACGACCCTATCGACCAGTCAGGAATTTCCCGTCACGCTACCGACGCCACCGACATCCGAGGGATTTTTTGTGACACGAGCTCCTAAACGCGCTCGCGTTAAAATATTCTCTTCCTTCCTAAAAACGAAAGAAAAAACGTGAAAGCTTGAAGACTTTCGCTCGTCGTTGCGTTGCGAAGGTTAGGTGCGTGTGCACTCGACTCTTCGTTTCTCCATGCGGCCGACGTCTTCTGGGCCCGCCGATGGCTTCGATGCCAGTGCTGGCGCTGAAGGGCAAGCCACGTCAACAAGCGAGTTTGAGCGGGACGTCGTAAAAGTCAGACATTGACTTTATTGATGAGTATGTTCAGGTGTTTACACCTCTCGCACAAGCTATAACTCTTCTCCAGCGCGAAAACAGCATGTTCATGGCATATCTCCTGCCTACAGTGGCTTCACTTCGCAAAAAAATGTCCGCATTGCTGACGGAGAACTTGAGGTACTGCCGCCCGGTGGTCGAGAGCTGAATCGCGGCGATCAATAAGAGGTTTGCAGGTATGGAGGAAGAAAAACATTTGATAATAGCTGCTACATGCCATCCAAAATTTAAGGTTGCATGGATAGACAACGAAGTGGAACGGAAGCGGGCCTGGGATTATCTAAAGAACGAACTTATGCGAACATCAACTATAGAAAAAGCGTCGTCAGGCGAACAAAGTGGTGAGGACGAAGAAGACTGTGAGCACTTCTTTAACTTCGAAACATCGTCCTCATCTGCTTCATGGGAGCAGGAGTTTGTACAGTACACCGAACTTGCGCCGAAAAGAAGTCTGGACTGTCTCAAGCACATGCCGCTGCTGAAAAGCGTGTTCTTAAAATTTCACACAGAGCTTCCAAGCAGTGCGGCGGTGGAGCGCGTTTTTAGCATAGGAGGAACAATTGCTACCAAACTGCGATCGAAGATGTCGGGTGAACATTTTGAAGAAGTCCTGATTCTGAGGTCAAATAGAGCACTCGAAGTGAAAAAGAAAAAGTCTTCGAATGCTCTGGTGAGAGCGTTTTGCCTACCTTATTTCTCCCATTGACACCAATAAAGCACGTTTATCAAACTGCTTTTTGTGTACATCCCAGTATACAAAGGATTTACTTCCAATAATAATGTGACAAATTTGAGAAAAATACTTGACGTGAAAATAAAAGTACCTTTGAAGTAACTGTACCTGTGCCTAGGTACATTTTTAAGCGAGTAGCTAGATACGCACCTAGGTACATTTTCGTATAAGTAACTGTAACTGTATCTTAGGTACATTTTTGAAGTAACTTTTACAACCCTGAAAAGGACACAGAAGAGGAGAGGAGAGTGGTGTATATTTGTACATAGTAGTGATGGACCGAATCTGCCCAACTTCAGATTCGGCAAAGTTCGAGCAAACGCCGAACTTTTGAAGAAAGTTCGGCAAAGATTCGGCAAAAATTCGGCAAATGTCTGCGCACGCGCGAGAACGCGACGGAGCCATGGATTGCAAATGGACGCCGTGCAGTCGTGCGGTTACCATCGTGCAGTGTGGTACAACCAGCGGTTACGGCGAGGTGTGGAGTAGGCAACGTAGTAATTGTGCGTTTGTGAGCGAGTGTAATTCTCTTCAGATTTTCTGCCTCAAGAATAGAAGATCGACCAGTAATTTACGCAGTCCACTGCGCCAGTGACAAATGATGCGGTACATTCTGGATAACGTGATTTTCCTTCGACAGTTCCAGTGATGCAACAATCTAGGTAGTTGAAACATTGCACTACAATTACTGTAAAGCACTCCTCGCAATTATAGCAATTTTGTTTTTGGCTCAGAAGTAATGTGTGCCAAAACAAAATAATATTGCTTTTCAATTAGCGTTATTTCGGAATTTTCATGTTCCAGCATAGAACAAAACAAAGAACAATAATGCTCGGCGTTGCATATTCGACATGCCTAACTCTCCCTATCTTCCTAAACGTTCGTGTGTGTCCTAACATAGAAACTGGTATTTTAAAGGTTAAAAACGAGACGTTATGAATATGGGACGCACACTTTCATGCAAAGCTGACGTCGAGTGACTGAAATGGAAAAACATGCATATTTACAATAATATGATTATCTCTTCTGATGAAGGCTCAGCAACCGTTGCATTGGTTTTCGTGCGCGCACAAATCAGAGAAAGCAAGAACGCAGCGTTATTGCCTTCATTTTAACAATGTACGCACACATGCAGGCTCGCGCTGATAATGCCTCAAAACCGAAACTCTCGTAGCGTGATTCGTGACTGCACACTGCGCCACTGCGTGACGCTCGCGTCTACCCAACCTCAGAGCCGCCCAACCTTGTTGTCACGTCACTTCTGCAGGAGTCATTAAAATTGCCAGTAAACACACAAAAAGGACACCGATACAGTTATCTTGTGGAATATTATCTTATTTAGTAATAACTGTGTCAATATGCATTACATGTTGCATTTAAGTTAAGAAAAAAAAACATAAAACCTTTTTTCGCAAAGAAAAGCTTAATATGAACGCTAAGTCTGGTAACAATGTATTTTTGCCGAATCTTCACCGAATCTTTAGAAATGTTCGGCAAAAGTTCGGCTTCGCCGAATGATTCGGGGCCGAGCTTTCGATTCGGCAAAAGATCGGCCCACCACTACTACATAGGAACGCGCGATCAAGGCAAAATTTGTTTTAGGCTTTTGCTTTAGAACAGTAACCACTGCCATAGCCTCTTCTATGCTGACAAAGCCTGGCAGATCACCACGAGACGCGGCCGCCGAAAGTGAAAAGGTAGAGCGGCAGACAAGAGTCATGTAACGGGCGCCCCGCTGCCGCGAGACGCCGAAACACACTTGTCCCGAGCGATTGAATGCCCGCTCGTGCTTCTCGAATTTCTCGCGCTACCGCTTCTTTTCTCGTCGGGTTTGAAAACCATGTTTCGGGTCCTCGCCGCTGCAAAAGCTGTGCCCTGAATACCAGACTGCCCGAGAAATGCTCTGCGCTACCAGATCCACGCGCTCCAAATCTGCCACCGGGCACTCTATGGCTCCGCCATCGAATTGCCAGGCTTTGTGAGTATAGAGGAGGCCACGCTACTGCAGATGCCGGCACGTGCAGTGGGTGTAACTGCACTCGTAGCAGGCACCTTAGTGCTTGATAAATTTAACAAAAAGTCTATTGGGACGGTGTCTGCCTCTGCGTTCGGCCGATTGAGTCAGAACAATCAACTGTAGTATTTCAAAGTCGTTGTCATGCCGACAAGCATCGCGTTCATTTAGGCTTCGGAATGGTCAGAATCGAAAGACTATCTAAAAATACGGCAAGGTCAGTTGCTCATGCTTTACGATTTAAGTAAGGTAAGGCAATGCAAAAGCCTCCTGCACCATGCATTGCTGACTAACGCCCCCGATATTGCAGCTACGGCATATTAGTTCCAAAGCGAGCGACGGTCACTCCAAGGGGCACCGCCATGTTTTTTGCCGTCCTTACTCTGCCGGTCACGTGACCTAAAATTCCACCTCGTCAAGAAATGTGGTTATATTTTTTTCTCTAATGTTTTATCAAGGTATATCGCTAAGTCAAAATAACTCAAGAGCTGCGCTCTCATTTCGCATTACAAAGATTTGTAAACGTGTTTCATGTTTTTTATTCTAGCGGTCCTAATATTTTCTGAGTTCACAAGAACGAGCTGCTTTGTGATCCTTACGATTCCTCGGTGGTCTGTTCGAGGCATTTAGAAGATTTCAAGATAAAGACAACGAGTATCATAAAAAAAGACGGCGCTTCTCCACCCTAAAGCCTTGCAATTTAAACACCGTTCTCGCAACTGTTAGTGAAGAGGGTGTATTTGGGTCATATTGGGAGGTAGAATACACCAGATTTGCACAAATTTTAAAAACGCTACACGCTCTGCAAGAAAAAACCGTCACCAATATCCTCTGATTTAGTAAAAATGTGGTTTGGTTCAAGAATGCAAGCCATTACGTGCAAACAAACTCGAAAACATCGACGAACTCATTGAAACATACCCCGGCAGTCCATCAACATCGACATCAACCGTAAGGAACTACTGGTAATATACTCAGTTTCCCAGATCAAAAGTAAAGGTAGAGGTACGTACTTAAGCTGCAACAATGCTGATAAACGACAAGCTTAAAAATGTCTATAAAAACAAAAGGAAAGGCTCCTAGATCTCAGTCGCGGGACCTAAAAGAAGACGTAATAGATACGGATGGCCTACACTACCACGAGCAGGGCGTGCGAATTAGGACGGAAAAAGTTGGAGCAGTGGCCTGCCGCTTTTCGGTATACACCAGAAAAGAGGCATCTTAGACAAGAAAGAAAAAATCACGACCACACAGGGACCAAAAGCAATATCATGCAAACCAGCTGAAAGCTAGAAAAAAACAGGAACGGTGTCCGCTGGACTGCCTTACGTTCGTTACCCGCTGCTGAAACTGCGGCTGCTGTACCAGGAACTGAGATACCAACATACGCCACCCGTGAAAGCCATGCAACTATTTTGGGACTACCCAGCAACTCCCACAACTGGACTCAGTTGGCCAGTCGGCGATGTGTCCACAAAGATTCCAATAGCACCGAACAGAAGACTGCGAGTCCCTCGAGTATCAACACCGCAAGCAACTACCAACAGACTTCCTGTAGGAAGGATATATGGGGTGCCCCATGCCCCAGTCCCGTATGCCGGTGCCAGTTTACCCCATCTAATTACCACCCCAGACGTTTATATCCTAGGATGAGAGCCTGCTGCATCCAGTACTGACGATAGCGTACAAACACCTGCAACATGAACGGGCTCACGATGATGAGGCAGGGGCTCTTGAGGAGCGAATAGTTAGGGGTCCAACTGAGAGCGTTTACAGCATCAGAGGGAATCAAGGCTTACGAACACCGAGGCAGTGTGGTTACAGACTCTGCGGGAGACGTCAACTAGGGTTGGAGACCTTGCAGCTACTGTACGGTTATCATTTGCGGTCAACTAAGAGAACACGCAGGGTTGGAAGCATGGGCAACAAACTTTGGCGCTCCTCAACATGCAAAAAGGAAGACAAGCTGCCAAATGGGAAGAGCTTTATGCGGCAATATAAGAGGAGCAGCTGATCGGAGTTGGGGTGGTAGAAACTTACCTGAGGGATGAGGAGGCACCGCATGCATATGATAAATTCACGTGGGAAGACCAGAACGGAAGAAGCGCATAGCGAAGAGAGGGAAGCGTGGGATTCGTGGAGACAAGTTCAGGCAAGCGAGAGAGGCAGAAAGAAACTGTCGAGAACACCTGTAGATGACAGTTACAATAGAGAAGAGGAAAGTCGCATTCGGAATAGTGTACCTTTAGACAGGGAACATTTTTGATGCTACAAAGCGGAACACTGGGCCGCCTTGAAAACGACACGCAGGCACTGAATCTTCCCACCGTCCTATTTGCTGACTTTAATACGCAAATCTATGAGCTGGACGAGAAGACCGACGATACCGGTAAGAATATGTTAAGATGGGTGGGAAAATGGGGTTATGCATGGTGAACGGAACAGTCAAACGCCAAGGTAAAATCACATGAACTATTAGAGAACGTGCCTCAGGCATAGAATACTGCTTGATATCCCCAGTGTAATGTTATATCCTAACGGTCATGCCAATAGAGGAGACTGGCACAGCAAGTCTTAGAAGTGATCGGCGTGCATTGACTTTGCATTTTGGGTCAAGTACAGTAAGACAATTCCCGATGCGCAAACCACCTAAATGTATGACCAATATTGAAATGGAATCAATGAGAGGAGCTAGAAATGGGAGCTGAAGAGGAACTTATCCATCAGTGTAAAAATATTTTGACTTAGATGCTTATCAAGATTACAAAAATGAAAGAAAAAAGAAGTAAGCGCCAGAACCATGATCAACGGAAAAAAGGGTGGTAATACGGCGAAGTGGCAGAGGCAAGAAACCGGAGGGAGACAAGCATGCCAGAGGCATGGGAAAGCACTTAAGATTGGAGGGGAAAAGGAATAGACTCTTAAGGCATTGGGGGAATACAGAGCGAAAAAGATAGAGTTCTCAACGGTCGTACAAGGAAAATCAAAACTGTATAATCACAACTGCTGCAGGACCAGCGACGCCGCGGCAGAGAGCTCCAAAAAGTTATGGCAACATTTCAAAGGGGAAGTGAGGTGATGTGGACGGAGCCCACCCCAACAACAATAAAGGATCCCAGCAATGGATCAGTCCTCACTGAACAGGAATGTATCAATTACGTTGCTTTAGGAATGACGCAGATCTTCGCAGGACTAAATGTCGTGAGCCGGAAAGGCCTACAGAAGGAAAGTATAGGAAACGGCACGCAGCGTCATGTAATATCGCTTGGTGAGTTGAGCAGAGCCCTGCAACACACAGACGGCCTCACTGAAACGGGTTGGACAAATCCCAGGAAGCCTGTTGAAGAAAATGGGAAGAAAGTCAGAGGAACGACTTCGAGAGGCGGTATACTAAGTTATGACAACAGGGAAGATATCAGAGGACTGGAGGAGTTCCCGGGACAGGACATTATAAAAACGAAAAGGAGACAAGCTGATCCTCAAGCACCATCGTCCAAACTGTAGTTCGTGCACGTTTACACAACCTGAGCTTACCCTGCCTCAACGGGTGACTTGCCTCTCAGCTATAGATGAGCAATTTAGCCAGTGCGGTACCACCGCTAGCCAGGGGTCTTAAACGAGCACCACGCCGTAGCGATATACCACCGCAAGCCGGTACGATGCTCATCCAGATAGAAAGGGTTGGGGGTAGGGATTGAACCCAGGATCCTTGGGTTGTGCAGCGCGAACTTTCGCTTCACGTGCTCCGAGCTGGTAGGCGCTGGCCCACTCGGCCACCGATCCCCCTTAACTATCGTTCAATAACTGTGACCTCCGTGTTCTGCTGGATTTTTAGGCATGTGCTAAGGGAACGACTAAGGCCTTGGACAGAAATTGAAGTAATCCTAAGAGAGCTCCAAAACGGATTCAGGAAAGAAAGGCGGCTAGAGGACAACATGTTCGTGATCACACATGCCATGAAAATCGCAAACCAAGAGTGGAGACCGTTGTACCTGGGCTTCTTGAACAACTCTAAGGCTTAGGACTCGTTTGACTATAAACTTTTATGGATCGGTCTTCAACGGCTCGAAATGCGGTGGGAGAGAAAAGACATATTGCAAGAGATATACAAAGATAAGAGTGCTGTGGTACAGTGGGGTGATGCATCCCTAGTGAAAAAAGCCATTTGTATGAAAAGTTTCTTGTGTCAATAAAGACGTATCAATCATACAAGATGCATAAGAACATATAAGGACCACATAGATCTATTAGATAACTATATAAGATATAGAAGAACATGAACAATATAGAAAACTTTAAAAAAATTCTCATAAGTTTCTTAAGTGGTTTTAATATGTTCGTATTGTTTGTATTATATTGCTCTTTTATGGTTCTTATGTGTTCTTACATATCTTGTATGATTCATGTGTTTATTGGACACAAACATTTCTCATACAAATGAAATTTTTCAATAGGGAAAGAACGCTGAAAGACAGTGGAGCCGGTTTCTGCATAAACTTCAGCGAAAAAGAGAGGCAGGTAGTTTAGAATATTCCCGCCTCAATGCATGCAAACGATTTAGTGCCTATGGCAGGACACCTCGTGGACCTTCAGGGACTATTCGACACCCGTGGAGAAGAGAGAATCAAGTTGGGTTTGCCTACAACCGCAGTAAGTCTGGAGTCCTCACGATGGATGCGAAGCCGCTGGATGTGCAGGGACCAAAGAATACTACAACCAAAATGACACAGAAGGTGTCAATCTAGGGCCAGGAGATCGAATGTAAGAGCGAATACAAATATATGTGGGTGGCATTGCAGCCGGAACGACAGCAGCCCAAACAACATGATACGACTCTCATGCCACGTTCGAACACGCGCATGGGCTACCTGGGACGCAGGGGCATGTGCAGCTTCAGTCAATACGAGACGTCTCCCAAGTAGCACAGATTTGGCCGATCATTGGCCGATGGCTGGCAATGGTCCTTTGGCCAGTAGCCAGACACTGACCAGCCATTGGTCGATGACTGTCTTTCTCTGCCATTGGCCAATGGCCATTGGCCATCAGCCATTGGCCAAACATCGGCCGATGAATGGTCACTTTGGCCATTGGCCAAAAACCATCATTAGCCATTGCTCAATGCTTGGCCAAATTCCGTCGTGTCATGTCGCCGGTGTTCACTGCTCCTAGGAAGCACTTGTCGTCATCGTCGTGGATGCTGTCGGAAGGTGTTTCTACAGGGAGGCAGTCGGCATCGCTGTGCTTGCGGCCTGACTAGTAACTATAGTCATGTTGAACTCTTGTAGTCGGAGACTTCATCCAGCGAGGCGTCCTGAAGGGTCCTTGAGTTTCGCAAGCCAGCAGAGCAAGTGATGGTCTGTGATTACGCGGAACCGGCTCTCGTACAGTTACGGGCGGAACTTCTTGATTGTCCAGACAACCGCAAGACTTTATTTTTCAGTCGTGGAGTAATTTTTCTCCGCCTTGGACAGTGTGCGATTTGCTCAGGCGATGACTCGCTCGGTGCCTTTTTGCACTTGAACCAGTAACGCTCCAAGATCTGCGTTACTAGCGCCCGTATGAATCTCGGTTTCCGCATCCTGATCAAAGTGACCACAAACGAAAGAAGTCTGGAGTCTTCGCTTCAGGTCGTCGAATGCCTGCTGCTGCTCCTCGGCCCATTCGAACTTCTCGGCGTCTTTCGTGAGGTTGGTGAGCGGTGCAAAAATCCTTGCAAAATCCCGAACTAAATGCCGATAGTAGGCACAAAGTCCAAGGAATCTTCGCATGGCCTTTTGTCTCTCGGCGCTGTAAATGCCGCGATTATGCGAGTATTTCCGGGGTCTGGGTGGACGCCTTCGTTAGTAACCCCGTGGCCTAGAAACTTCAGTTTGTCATAGGCGAACCGGCTCTGTGTCGGCTTGAGGGTGAGTTCGGCGGTCTGTATGGCTTCGAGGACCGCTCGGAGTCGTCGCGAGTGCTTGTCCAAATCACTTGAAAACACTATGACGTCGTCAAGGTAGTCGAGACAGCTCCGCCACTTCAGTACGGTGTCCAGTACGGTGTCTATGACACGCTGGGAAGTTGCTGGCGCCGTGCATAGCCCGAAGGGCATCACCTTGAACTCGCACAGTTCATCGGGCGTGACGATGGCTGTCTTCTCTCGGTCCCGTTCTTCAACTCCGATCTGCCAGTAGCCACTCTTCAGGTCCATCGATGAAAAATATCGAGAGTGGCGCAGCCAGTCTAGAGTGTCGTCGATGCCAGAAAGTGAATAGACGTCTTCCTTCGTCACCACGTTCAGCTAACGGTAGTGCACGCAGAACGTAATCGTTCCGTCCTTCTTCTTAACCAGTAAAACTAGAGAGGCCCACGGACTGCTTGAGGACTGGATTATATCGTCGTTCAGGATCTCTTGAACCTGGTCCAAGATAACTTATCTTTTTCTTACGGAGACTCTGTACGGCGATCGATGCACAGGAAGCGCGTCCTCCTCCTCGGTAACGGTGCGGTGCAAAGCAACGGCGGTTTGGCGCACCCTCGACGACTTTGAAAAGCAGTCGCGGTATTCGGTGAGAAGGTCAATCAGCTGAGGTCGTTTTGGGCCCGGAGCCTAATGGTCAATGTCGAGCTACGCTGGCGTAGCATTGTCTTGTTGGGGTGTCGAGGATTCTTCAATAATCGCGGCGATTTCGGCGGAGTGCCGGAGTTCCCCGACGTGGCGCACAACTGCACCTTTAGTGAGGTGTTGCGTCTCTTGTCGGAAGTTCGTCACGAAGATCACAGTCTGCCCATCCTGAAGTTCAGCTACTCCTTTTGCAGCGCCTATTCCTCTTCCAGGAACAATTGAAGGTTGCCTTCTAGAACAACTTCGCTGCAGGTAGCTCCATCGGTCATGACGGGTACATAAACACTTCATCGCGGTGGCTGGTTCATGTGGTCGGCAGCGACTCAGACGGCGGCTGACGCTGTTTGGGGTTTCTCTGAAGGCGGAACAGGTGTGCGCAGCGTCAATCTGGTTTTTCCAAAGTCGATGACGGCGTCGTATTCATACAGAAAGTCAATGCCGAGTATGACGTCTCTAGTACAGTCTTGTAGAACGACGACTTTCATAGGACATGTCTCGCCGTGGATCTCGACGCGAGCAATGCATCTTCCGACTGGTGTGATGAAGTGCCCTCTAATAGTTCGTATTTGAGGTCCATTTCACTGCGTTGTCACTTTTCTCAGATGGCGAGAGAGCCTCCACTCAAAACGGAGTAGTCTGTTCCGGTGTCCACGAGTGCCGTTGCGTCGTGGCCGTCGATAGCAACGTTTAGGTTGTTGCGCACAGTTGCAGGGGCGTCGTTGCGATGCGTGGCGTCGGGAGAGTGGGAGCGCTCCGGCGTTCTTGGAGATTATCTGCTTCGGTCGTCTATGGCAACGCTACCTCCAGGAGTTGCCGCACTTAGTTTTCCCGGCGAGGCAGTGGAGACAAGCTGCTTCGGCGAAGTCGGGGCGCTGGAGACGCTGAACGTCATGGCGATGGTGAGCGGGATTCACGGCGGAGAGACAGCGTTGAGGGGGGCGAGCGTCGGAGGTACTCCTCGATGTCACGAGGGCGTTTGCCGTACCACTGGCGTGGGTCGTTTGGGTGGAACCCACGCAGCCCTATTTGCCGGCAGGGACAACGGCGGTAGATATTGTTGGCTTCCCACATCGGTAGCACAACGGGCGTCCATCAGAAGTTCTCTACACGTCGGTCTTCCTAGGCGACGGTCGCTCCGGGCGGACGTCCTGGACTTGTCCTTGCTGGCGTCGAGGATACTGCGGCATCGGTGGGTCTCGTCGAGGTGGCGCCGCAGCCTGGCGGTTAGCTTGCGGCAGTCGTCGGGCCATGACGGCGTAGCTTAAACTCGGTTCCTATGGCGTCGTCGTGTTGATCGGAACTTCGGGTCGGAACGCTCGGTGAGCCTCCTCCCGAATGACCTTGTCGAGCGACAGTGAGGACGGGCGATACGCAGCGGGGAGCATCTTGCGGAGTTCCTAATAGACGACTTCACGGATGATATCCCGGATGCGGGAGAAGCTGGTACCAAGGTCGGATTCAGATGTCGCCGGAGTAGTTACGCCAGAGTGTCACTGGTAGTAAGTGGCGCGTGCTAGTAGGGTCCGTTTCCATATTTGGTGCCTCTGTGACGAACTCGTCAACTGTTGTCTGGGAATTTCAAATAAGGCCACCGAATATATCGCTCTTCACATCCCTCATCAGGCGGCGCAGCTTTTTCTACTCGGTAGCCTGAGGGTGGCCGCGGGCGCTCAAGCGAAGAACATTCATGACGAAGCTGGTGATGCTCTCGTCTGGGCCTTGCGTCTTTGTTCGAAGGATGTCTTCGGCCCTCTCGCGTCTGTGTTGGCTGGTAAGCGTCTTCTTCAGTTTAGCTTATGCAACTCCCACAAAGTTATGAAGCCTCGTGGTTCTCCAGTCAGTACCTCGCAGTCCCCTCCAGCGAGAAGGAGGTGTTCTGCAAGCACTGCTCAGCCGTCCACCCGTTATGTCAGGCCACACGTTCATAGTGTTGCAGCCAGTCCTCGATGTCATCGTGGACCTCCTACGTGGAAAGACGTCAGAGCCCGGGGTGCGACGGGTAGGTATACGATGGCAGAAGAGGCCGGGATCTGCGATTGGTGAGCCATCGTCGTCTTCTTAGGCTTCGGCTTGTCCAGCAGCAAACCAAATTCAGAAGCCTGTTCCTGGGTGCGGCGGCTGGCCCGAGTTTTGGGTTCCTTGTAGAGTGGTCTTCTCACTGGGCTTAGAATCGGACTTGCACTACGGGCCCTCGGAGGGGTACGTTGCACGGACTTGCGTTACCCCGTACCACGACCAAAATGTCACGAATAACGAGGTGACGAAACAAAAAGTAACTGAGGAAACTGAAGCGTTTAATGAGGCGAACGTGTGCCCAAAACAAAAGGAACAGAAAATAACAACAGAGCGTTGTGGGCGTCGAAGTCGGCGTAACAGCAGGATCGAACGCCGTGGGCGAGACGAACTGCGGCTCGCCACGCGGAGCCCCTTATGTGCACGCGTCTGCTTCTGGAACAATCAGCATAGAAGGTTTTGCGACTAGAATGTTTGTACCTCGAACAAGCAACAGTGTTCTCAAATTTACCAGAACATTAAACTGAATGAATGAATGAAATACGCGTAACTTCCTGTAATTGAACCCTGGGCCTCCGCGCGAAAGTCAAACGCGGTAACCACTCGGCTTTTTATTTTTTTGCCAGCTTCGCTTTTGTTTGTATTGTGAAATTGGCATATTTTCATTCTAAAACAAGTGAATGCTTTAGACATAGGCAGGTACATTGACACACATTCAATATGACCTCAATACAGTCTTTTCTCAGAAGCGGGTCTTATGACCACTTCTCTCTGAAGTGTGACTCCAGCGCACTCTAATGCACCGTCTCGTCAAAGAAGTTTCACTTATAATTGAGCAGGTGTAGTGGAACCCCTCCAGAAAGTGACGCCAGGCAGGCTTGCCCGTCTCTCGAACTAAGGCGGGATCTGTTCGAGAGTTTCAGATGGCATGTAAGCCAATAAGGATTAGTAGCTCAAAGCATTGGCCACGTTCATGCCTTCCTGCGTCAAGAAACTTCATGTCGAACTAGGTGGGGTACAGTTCAACTTTCAGCACCGCCCGGAGGTCGGCCAGGAACAAGTCGACATTGGTACAGTACAAAAATGTGGGCTGGAGAGTTTCCTTAAAAGACAAAGGGCAGAGTTGACGCCACAAGGACGAAAAAACCCTTCTGTCGCTCCGACTTTTTTTACTGGGAGTACCTCAGTGTGAAATTGCACAAAAGGTCCTTCATCTCCGGGCGAACTGGATACATCATTAAACGCTTGAAGACGTCAGAAATCTCACACTTCGGAAACATTTGACGATAAAGTGGTGACGGCATTGTGAGGTCAATGACGTCCCAAGAAAGACGTTTTCTTTTCACCTTGTTTAAGTATTCCCACGAGAATCGTTGCTCGAAAAACTTCACTGCGTGGTTTATTTCCCGATAGTGCAGCAGCGTACGTAGATTGTCTTATGGGAATCTGCTCAGCTTCCCCAAGCATGGGGGCAAAGTACTGCCCGCCTAGAGCTCCCAATGCCGCCTCCATTTCAGGATTCTTTCCATGATCACGAAACACAAGAAAACGTACTTTGAGCATTATCTCTACATTGACTAACCCAAGACCTCTCTTTTTTCTTTTTTTTTTTTGCAAATAAAAATATTTGCTTTCTTATTCTTTTCGAAACAGGAGTCCCGTCCCATACATACGTTGCACAAAATTCGTGCATTTTTTCCACATCACTTGTTCTACACGGCACTACTTGTGCAAAATACCAAACAGTAGAAACAAAACACGCGCGTTACAGATGTAGCTTCTACTACTTCTACTTAGAAGAGGAACGTTTCTTCCATGCTATTCAATAACCTTCGCTCTAAGAGTGTTCAGGTGAATTCCCCCGCTCCTGTGCTGAGCTGCTCTGCACTCATCCCTACTCCTAAATAAATTGCTATATATTCAGACCATGTGATGTTCAGAAAAGATTCAGGCTTTAATGACCATGGTCGCAGCCAAGACCCGGGCGATTTGTTCCGATTCATTTCGGCCCCAGAAATGACACAAAAGTTTTGTACGTGCTCCAGAGCGAGTATAATTTCTCTCCGTGTCGCACAAATGAGAGTGACGTCATCAGCGTATGCAAGTCGTTTTGTTGACGCTCTCACCAGCTGTGCTCCACAAATGTTATCGTCATTTAGGATGGCTTTGCACAGGGTTCTAAATAAATAGCTAACAAGATAGGTGATAACGGACACCCCTGCCTTACTGAAGATCGCACGGGGATAGACCACGACTTGCTACCGTTGATTAAAAGACGCGTACTTATGTCCTCGTAGCATATTTTCAGAAAGTTTAACAAATAGTCCCCTGTCCCACAATGTTCTAAAACTGAAAGAGAAAAGAATAGAAAAACCGTATCAAAGGTGTTTTTTTATGTTACTTTGTATCACAGCAGTAGGACGTCCCAATGCCTCCGCGGTTTCGGCAACAGTCCGTATCAGATGCAAATTTGTCGTTATCGATCGATTTTACAAGCCATATGCTTTGTGCTCGACCACAACTGTTCTAAAGACAATTTCCAGGCGCTTAGCTAATATTTTCGGGAGTATTAATTACTCGGTGGCGAGTAGGCTGATAGGTATGTGGACTTCACAACCTTGGGTAGATCTGTTGGTTTTCTTTTTTGGTATGAATACCGTGACGGCCTTCCTCGTTGATGGAGGGAATAGGTTTCTTTTATAAACATCCGGCATAAACTTTAGTCAATATAGACGCCAGTTCTCCGGTAAGACTGCATTGTAGAACGCTCCGCCAAGGCCGTCTACACCGGGGTACTTCCTAGGTGCGGTAATCACTTGGCCACGCACGCGCCCTCTCGCCGACGCGCGTCGCATTATAAACGTCACATGCGGCCATCACAATGTCACCTTTTGTTTTGACACTATTGCGCTTAGGTGAAACAAAAAAATTAACTGTTTTTATTTTATTCAGGTAACGTCATGTTTTTCAAAATTTCGCGTTGGATCCCAACCGCTAGTGTCACATTTTAGTAGCGTTTTAGATTTCTGCCATGCAAAGTTTATTTACGTGGGCCTAAAAACACGGTTCTTTGCTCTCGTAAACACCCGGTACTTTGCGACAGAAAGAAGTGTGCGCTTGATTTCCAAGAATACGCCAGAGTGACGTAAGCAGCGATAAATGCGGTGCAAACGGGAGTGACGAAGCTGTCACTGAAAGTTCTTTAGAGTTCCAGGGTCATTTGCGGAGCTACCCAGGTAGCACAAAGTTCTGGGCCAAAGTGGGGCTTTTGTCTGGGAGTGTAGGGCCTTGAAAAGCCCGAAGAAGTCAAAGTAGGGCCAAACCTGACCTTCCTGGGCAAGAGTCTGGGTATTTTGGCCCTAATTCGCCAAACAAGTGCCAAACTTAGGCTTCACTGCCTGGTAGTTCGACTCTCATCTCGGATCTTTGGGTCTAAATCGCCTAAAAATGCCAGAGTTAGGCTTACTGCCCGGTAGTTCGGCTGATATTTGGAATTTTTGGGCCAAAATTACCAAACAAATGCCAAAGTTAGGCTTCACTTTTGATAGTTCGGCTGTCATCTGGCACCTTCGGGCCTAAATCGCCACAGATGTGCCCGAGTTAGGCTTACTGCCTTGTAGTTCGGCTGAAATCTGGCATCTTTGGGCCCAAGTCGCCAAACAAGCGCCGAAGTTAGGCTGCGCTTCCCTATAGTTCGGCTGTCATCTGGAAGCTACAAGCCAAAGTCGCCAAACAAGTGCCAGAACTAGGCATACTGCATTGCAGTTCGGCTGATGAGGTATTGGGTGTACGCGGGTGGTCTGCAACTTAATTAAATAGAAATAAAGTTTTATTCTGCTCGCAACTTCTGATTTTATTTGTGTGTTTCTTGATTTCTCCAGGCTAGAGGTGGGATGAATGTTTTGCCGCGGCCAGACCAGGCTTTGCAAACGCAGATTTCGCCGGAGTATTGTGTTTGCGCATAGGTACACACGCCAAAATTGGGACGCGCAGTGAGAATGGTTCGACGTTGCAGAAACTGCTGCCGTCGAGCAAGCGCTGAGCAAGACTGCGCAGCGCTGCGCAAGACGCTCAGCGCTAGCTGCGCTCAGTGCTGCGCAAGACGCGCAATGAGCGTAGCTCAGTGCGCGTCTTGCATTGCGATTGAGCACTGTGAAATCCTAGCGATAATCAAAAGCGAGAGTGACAGTGGCTCTGTGGTATTGCGCCCGCTTCACACTCGGGGGAACTAATATAGAATCCTGGCGGGGACGAATTTTTTTTAAGGTTAATTTGAAGCATTTGACAGCATCAACACCGATACCCCTTTCCCTCACAGTCTTTCACTCCTCCCCCCCCCCCTTCCCGGCCTTCTCCCCTAACTAAAGGTTACATTCCAAGCTCGGTTACGAGGCATGGAATGACTTTACTTTCAGTTAAAAATGCAGAGTGGAGCTTAGCTGCTCTGTTCGTGCCCCTTCGACCTCGCCTTTTGCTAAGCCTCCCCACCTGCTTTTGTATCTTCGTGTGGCTGTCAGCGATCGCGACGGCTGCATTAAGCAAATCAGAAGGGTGGAGCGAAGCGCGTGACCTCGCTCCGTAGGACGCGTAGTACAAAAGCGCTTGGACGAACATTTGTCACGTGACTCTCCCTGTCGCGCTAATGGGATCTCTGGGGCTGCTGTTTGCGCAGTTTGCAAAGTTATAGAAATAAATGGTCCACGTAGGTATGGTTTCTGAAATGCGCTCTTCAGTGTTCTGTTGCTTTCGTGCGTTGCAGACGCGGCCGTGCTTTTTGCTTGTAAACGGCCAGAATACGTCCACGCCAATTTTCCCGTAAAGGCCAGTTCTTTCGCCGGAGTCCGTGGAATTCTTGCGCTGTGTTTGTTGGACGCGCTTTGACAAAAAACTGCTCCTCGCCGACGACAAGACGTCAGTTGAGTGAGTGCAACCGTCTTTCTCGACTGTGTTTTGAGGTGCCCGAGTCGGATTGTGCATCTATCGGGGATTACATGATATCGCTTTTATTAGTAAGCACACTGCAAGCATGCTTCTGATAGTAGTTCTGCTTAACTCTGAATCGTCGTGGTTTTTTGTGTTTTAATTTATGAGTTTGGCTTGGCATGAAATCAGTGTTAATTTTATTTTATAATTTGCTTTTCACTTTTACAGAGAAGTATGACCTTTGTAAATATGTCGAGAATATGCTGTTTGTAATGATAGTGATTTAATAAACTTCTCGGAGTGTTCGAAAAAAATCGTTCGTCTGTGTATGTTATTGATATTCGACAAATGATTTGCAACGTCCTATACAACACAGACGTGCACGACGTCCGGTCAATACAGAGCAGACGAATCGTAGAGTATTCGCACGATATTGCGCGAACACTAGACCGGGGCAAAACGACTGTACGGCAATTCCTGCCGGATATCGAACGGTGGTGCAAAACTAGACATTTGAGCAATATTGGGACCGACTTTCAGCCGGTACTAGCACTACACTGCCAAGTATCGCCGTGCCGCATGGGAACGCAGATGGTGAGATCTGACCCTCGTGTTTCCAACGCTTATTTAATTTAAATTTTCTTCTGGAGCGCATGAAAGAGCACTTTTGTGGCGCACTAGAGAAATTCTAAACTTCGGCAGACCTCTGGGGTTCTTTGGCACTTTTGGCACTTCTTTGGCACTCCAGTGGCTAGCCAGCGTAAGAGCCAAACTTCGGTGTGCCCCGAATTCTCAAATAAGGATTCACTTTGGCAGTTATAGCTCAAGTTTGGCACTTACTTTGGCACAACTCTGGAGGACCGGAAAAAGCAAAATTTTGGCTTATCCGAAATACCCGAATTGGGCGTTGTTCTGGCAGTTTGTTCAAGTATGATACTATTTCGGCACCCTTGTGGCGGACCAGAGAAAAGCCAAACTTTGGCATGTCCGAACTACCAAAATTAGGCGTTGTTCTGGCAGTTACGGCTAAAGTATGGCACTACTTCGCCACTCCTGTGTTGGACCAGAGAAAAGCCAGACTTTGGCATGTCCAAATACCAAAATTAGGCGTTGCTCTGGCAGTCATGGCTTAAGTATGGTACTACTGATCGGCACTCCTGTGGCGGACCAGAAAAAAGCCAAACTTTGGCATGTCCGAAATACCCGAATTAGGCGTTGCTCTGGCAGTTTGCTCAAGTATGGTATCTCACTCTGTGGCGGACTAAAAGCCAAACTTTGGCATGTCTGAACTACCCAAATTAGGCGTTGCTCTGGCAGTTATGACTCAAGTATGGCACAACTTCGGCACTCCTGTGGCGGACCTGAGAAAAGCCAAACTTTGGCATGTCCGAAATACCCAAATTAGGCGTTGCTCTGGCAGTTATGGCTCAGGTATGGCACTACTTCGGCACTCCTGTGGCAGACCAGAGAAAAGCCAAACTTTGGCATATCCGAAATGCCCAAGTTAGGCGTTGCTCTGGCAGTTATGGCTCAAGTATGCCACTAGTTCGGCACTCCTCCTGGCTTACCAGAGAAAAGCCAAACTTCGGCATGCCCTAGTATTGCCCAACTAGGGCTATTGCTAGGCAACGCACTTTGACAATGACGAACGCCATGGTGCAAAACCATAACTGCGCCAAGGTTGGGTCCTTACGTTTGCCAGACCTTTGCCCAAGTTCAACATTTATCTGGCGTGCTACCTGGGTACGCCCCATTTAGGCTCATGTGAACTAAAACGAAGCCAACGACAAATTGGTCACATAAAAATTAATATACAAAATTTAAGGAATAGTGAAAAAGGCTCTCCACGTAGCATTGCTGTGGGCGGCTTTCAGAGAGTGGAAGAGCCGAAGGTAAAGTCGCAGTACATTATTTTAGAACAAATGATAGATTTTCTGAATGCTGAATTCACTCAGGCAGGAGTTACAAGGTATTTTATCAGTATTGCGTAAGGAACACAGTTTTTAAGTTAAAGTGGGTAGGCGATGCAATAAACGACGGCAATATTGAAAGCTGTACCATCACTAGTTGAAACAGCACCAGTTCCTGAATGTGCAAACAGCGCTAAGCGACAAGGAACATCTTACATTATTTATCATGTGATGGGAAAGTCATGACGCAGCCTGGAATGGACACGGAAAGTTACTCAAACTCTCGTCTGGTGCTCCTTTTGTTCCTATCATATGTTTGCTCATCTTTCTCTAATGCGTAATAAATAAGGACAAAAAAAACAATCCGATGCTTTTGTAGAGAGCAATGGGTATTTTACTAAACTTTTGACATATTATTGATACTCATTTCAATATTTTAACATAGCAAATGCTGCTTTGAAAAGTACTTTTATGGTAAATCACAATGTCCTAGCCTTTGCAAACGAATGTCGGCGCTTAATTGAAAGTGAAATCGATTCACTTGGTACACGCGGTAATGGCACCATAGCAATCAGTTTAATAGATAAACACACCGTAGTCATTTGTTTGAAACTGCGGTTGGCGGAATGTTTTGTGAAAGTCAGCGCTTGAACATACGGCTCGAGAGCTCGGAATGACTATTTTGGTTTATTATTTCTGCTAGTGTGATGACGTGTGACCGGCTCGAGTGAACAAAAAGTAAGTGGAGGTCTGTCAGTACTCTTACACTGACTATGCGGCGCACAAACCTGCTTTCCGTCACAAACCAGTTGCTTTTACAACGTCGCACTGAGTAGTTATGAACGATGGTTAAAAGGACCTTGTTTTTTTCAGCAATATTGTTCTATTTCCTTTAGCTACTTCGAATCGAGAAGAAAACCCCTGATTCTGATTCTCGAATTATAAAATAAAGCAGCAAATTTATAGTACGTGCTTTGGAGAGGATAAAAAGATCAGATGTTTTATTCCATCGCTAACACGTCGCTCTCAACCTCAGGTTAAAATGTAAACAGCATGCGTCTGATGGCCGGTGAACACATGCAGGTGTTTCGAAAGTTTCTGCAACTCGAAAATGAAAAATTGCGTAAATTTCCATTCTAGAGTATCATACCAAACGTATTTACGACTCAAGATCTATCTGTTCACCTAACATATATTTGTTTCCGAATCGAAAGGTTCTCACGAACTGAGGTAGGTTGCCTAAAATACCCGCGATTGTTACAACTTTGCGTCGCAGTCTTTAAAGTTGAATCGTGGTTGTGCTCTTGAACTAAGTTGTTATATACAATGCATAAAATCATAAAATGGGCACATCATTGCCATATATACCGTGAAATACTGTTCACGAAATACTTTTGCAATATATATGATATGGCGACACAACTGAACTAAAAGCAGTCCTATTTTTGAAAAGGTCTAGAACGTTTTAGGACCCTCTCTTTCAGACTACCTTTGATAGAAACACTGAGCAGATATCATAACACTTGTTCTCCTATATTCAGGTGATAGAGGTGAAGAATCATGCATAATGGAGCGATCAAAATTGTTAAATTTATTCTACACGCACCTTCGTATTCAGATCTAAGCTGGCCTGAAATAGCGCGTACCCGAAGTGAACATTTTACCATACAGAGATAAACTGGCATAACCTGGCTGTTGAGGATTCTTCTTGGCATGTTGCCTGTAAATTCAATTTGCAAATTAACATAACCCTTGGTAATTGATGATTTTTTGTTTAAAAGAACAAAGTAGTATTTGAGGTGGTAAGTTCTATATGAATAATTCTAAATAAGAATATTATTAGTAATAATAGTTATTATGTGTCCCGAATACAAAGTTATTTAAATCAGCTTCAAAATCAAAAACTTGTCTAAGAGCGCAAGGACACGGAAATTAAACGGTAGATTACTCTTGACGTGGAATGCTCAAACGCTACTTAGTACAATACTACAAGTTTCGGGATTGTTAGAGCTCTAGTGATTGTAGTAATCAATTTACTAATGTTGATCATTTTCATTTGGTGACCAGGCGACAATGACCAAGTTAGTCACACCCATGGTGACCGTAAACCACGTAATCATGATGTGTAATTGAACGCTTTCTAATTCTAGGCTCGGGGAAGCTCGCCTCGTCACGGTACGATCACACCTCTCATGCTACTAGGCTACTCATCGCCACTCTTGCCTCGCCCTTCGATCTCGATGCCTTCGATCTTCCTACCGGTATGCACGTGCTAGGTCGACTCAGACAATGGTGAGTTTCTTTCGTGGCGATCTCGTAGTCGCTGGAGCTGGTTGCCATCGGGTCAAAATCAAAATGATCAACTTCAATCATCTCTTGATAACAATCACTCTCATGGCTGCTGCGATCAGTCTCGAAGACCCCAGCAAGCCAGAGCGACGCCGTACACTTCATATAACTCGAAGCCGTGTGCTCGAAACGCAGAAAACAAGGAACCTGAAGTGTGAGACGTCGAGAGATCCTTTTCTAGGAGTGCATGTAAGTGATCGCCGCGTGTTGGGCGAGGTTCATCACCGACCCACCAAACCTCGGATCCCTCCCGAATGGTGTGGATCCGAGGGTCCTTCGTATAAATCGATCTATCTATAAAGTTATCGGGCCAATTACAGAACAAATTTGAAACAACAAATAGGGAGATACAATGAGTCCTAGTGGTTTGGTCATATAATTTTATTTTTGGCGTGTCCTAACCACTTTAAGGCTCTTTAAAATCACTAATGCACGTTCCTATCGAGGGCAAAAATAACGGAAGAGATTTGCGAAGCATCTTGCAGATAACTTAGGGGACGGGGGCGCATTTATTATTGATGTATATCTTTAAAATGATCGGACCATAATTCACGTTGTCAAATCTGCAGATAGTGATTAAATATATCTGTACGTCATCAGTACATTTGACTGGAAGAAATTCTCATAACCGCCTGAGACCAACACGGGAGGACGATACTTGAAAATGCGGAATAGGTGAGGCGACGGAAATGTGCATTTCGGTTCGTTATTTTACAGTGTGAAACACCTGGTCGCAGGGGAATGCCAAAAACGACTTTGTGCTCACATGATGGGTCTGAGGGCGAATTAGACTTGTACGTAACAAGTTACAAGGAATTCATTACTTGTAATCAATTGCATTTTATTGTGACCTTTTAACGCTTCAATTACTTTTCTCTGTGGTAACGTTTGTTGCAATTCAATTACTTTTTTGCAATCAATTGCAAGTAATCAATAATATGTTTCCTAAAGATCTGAAGTATTGAGTTCAGTTTATTTACGTAAAAAATCGCTGTCTGCCCCTACGTCACTAGTCTACGTTGCACCAACGCTGAAAAATCATTTGACGTCTAAACAACTGAAAACAAGAACTCAAGATACCTGAATGGTTAGAATGTCAACGCGCCCATCGACGTTTTGACCGTCGCGAAGTCGATAGTGCTTTATTTTCTGATTTCGGGAATCCGGAGAATCCGTCCACGGATGATTTTTTCGCCTTTTCCCTGCCCGCACTGACCCGCCTTCCACAAGCGGTAGCAACAGTTGCGCGCCTCACTACCTTGAGGACTCGGAAACGTCCATTGAAGCACTGCGCTACCTGGAACCGGTTCGCAGGCCGTTTGTGCGCTATACGACGCCGCTCTTCCTTTAAGCGCATCCGTCAAGAGGGTCTTCAGCGTGGCGGAAGACATTTTCATCAGGAAACATGTGAAGATTCTGACGAGAACTTCGGACGACAACTTCTGTTGAAACTTAACAAGGTGTGAATGACAAAAATAAATAAAATGTAACCACTTTGAAATTACGTTTGCATTTTTCATTTCGTTATAAAATTTAAAAGTAACGTGAAAATTAATCAACTTCTTTCTGGTAATTTTTTCATTAACTTTCGTGATGCAGCATTTGACTCCTGCAATCAGTTACATTTGAAAAAAAATTAAATTAGAATCGATTACTTTTTTCAGTAACGCGTACAAGTCTGAGACGAATACGCGAAAGACAGAAAGAGAAAAATTAATTATATTATGAGTAATCCCATACACAACGCCTAACTGCAAAAATATATAAATACGTATCTAATTATATACCTAACTACCCATAAATAGCGCAAAGGACAGCATATATATTTCTAATACAAATCACATTTGGGAATCGACTTCCATGAGTCCGAAACTTCGCGTAATTATGCTTCGGGAAGCTAATGTTATATTCAGATTTGCCTGCACTTCTCACTTGACGCTCACTTTCAAACTCAGTGCGTCATCAGTCATCCACTCTAACACTTCATTAGGCTGCCGCGTATCATCGCGAGGCTTCTATATATGATACTGCATAACTTTACAATTTGTACATCTACTTTTCCTAGTGTTGCGAACATTGCATTTCACAAACAAACTGAACTGTTTAACATTTTTTGCATGTGACGTCATCGGACTCTATGCTGCATGGTTCTCATTGCGATTCGTTTTTGCTGGAAAAAATCAAATCTGGTGGTGCAAAATGCGCGCTGCAGAAAATACACGCTCAGTAGTAGGGCCGCCACAATAGCAGCTAACGTAAGGTCAGAGAAAGCGTGTATTTGAGATACATAAATGATTATTGTTTGGTGCAGCGTCGTGGGTATCGGCTCGAGTGTCTGACTCCGCAAAAGCGTGATTTCTGGTAGGTGTGTTTTTGCAAACAAGGTAGTTTCTGGGGTCACTCTTTCTGCCCTGTGTCATAGATGCGAGGCTGATGAGTCTTTACAGCACTGAATGTTTTTAAAACTACCCCTCCTTCTTTTTTTCGCTGATTATTCAGACAATATTTTTACTCCTGAGGGACTCCTGGTACTCCTTCGTTTGGGGGCGTTAGTCCCAAAATTACATTTGTGTCACCTGTTAAAAGTAATACTCAATTGCTCTAATTATGCATCAAAAAGTGTGAAGTTCGGACGAAGTACGGAGGTGGTGGACGCTTGGGAACAACATCAGAACGACACTCTTGTAAGACGTTAGAGTGGCGGCCAACGTCCGGCTTTCCCTCTGAGACCACCAGGATCTTTCTTTTAAGATGTGTATCACGTACACACTTGCAGTTTTATATAACGTCGGATTAATAAGTCACATTGAGTCGCTTTAGCACCTCTATTCTCGGTAGCAACTTTCTGAGGCAGTTCTGCAAACATGAAAGCATGTTTCGGTGCCTCAATTGTGTGTACATGTAAAATGTTTCATGGAACATTTTTTTTACTTTCAGTAAATACCGTTAAAATTTAACCTCTGATGCTGATAACCTGCAAGATACCCATTAGAGTTTCTACCCGCCCTATGGCAGACGCAGAAACATTAAAAAATAAAAACACCCTTCCGCTACTTCACTTGCAATTAAAAAAAGCGGCATCGCAATTGGACGCTAATTACACATCATCAGTGCTCATCATAACAATGCGCGGGGGTTGGGAAATCATAGAAATTTGAGTGAGCTTCAAACATTGTTGGAGTTCGGCTATTTTGAGTTTTTATTAAAAGCAAGCCGTTACCCACATGTTTTGCAGAGGCTGATTGTCATGAAACCCAGCGCACGACTCGTGCTCATGACAATCAAGTACGTCATGGCGTCACGTGACTCGTGGTGTGAAGTCGGGATGTCATTTGACATCACGGTGTCAACAACGCTAATATATAGAGTGAAGTTTTCAATTTGAATCGAACTAAGGTACTGGAAATAATGGAACGTCTTTTTGATGTGTAACTTTTGTTTTGTATCTCGCGTACGCCCTCCACCACCGCTTCTTTTTGGAACTGTGCGACATCCGTTAGTTATAATATTTAGTGCAACGTTTTTCCTCTAACTTTTGAACATCTTTTATAAGTTTTTTCACCTGTTCTAATTTTTTTTAATTTTCATCTCGCTGCGTATATTATCTGGCACTTTGAATTGTATAAACTTTACATCCACTGCTGCTTGAGCCAAAATATTGATCTCCAATATATGTAAACAATAAAAAATATTGGTGACGTCACTGGGCGTTACGTTACATAACTTGACATCACACCTTGACGCCGTGAAGTAACGCGACTACGTGACACGTTATGACACACGATTAGTCAGAGTGTCAGTGCAAAAGCGCCACAAAAACCCACAATTTATCATAGGTCGCAATTCTGTAGAACACCATTTGATGAATACATAGAAATACAGCTGCCAATTTTATATTCTCCAATATTCAGTCTGCGATATTAACGACCAAGAAATACCGCGAGGTCTTTTGAACCGGTTACCGTTATATTTTCTTACGGTTGACTTGCGGTTCACTTCCAGGATGGTGGGAAAGATTTCGGTTCGGTTCAGTTCCGGTCCCCTCTAAAAAAAACGGTTAGGTTCCAGGTTTCGGTTTGGTTCGGTTCCGGTTCGACACTCTGTGTGGCACAACGTATGCGACAACGTAAAACTTAGGCGCAAAGACGACGCCGTTTGCGCGGAACAGTCGACGCCCGGGCCTAAAGATTTGCTCTTCCAAGACAACAATATGCGAACCGTACCGAGGTCGGAATCCCTCTTCTTCGCTAAGTCGGAACCCCTATGCTAAATTCTAGCGAATTTTGCCGAGAACCAGAGTAGCAACAGCAGCGATTTCGGCTTAATATTTTTAAAGCTTTAAAGGATGTTGTCTGTAGATTTGGATTACAGTACAAATGCGACACCTTGGAGGCACGTGCCTTTGTGGTAAAAGACAGTATCGATTTACGAGCAAAGGGATTACTGTGGTTTATAGAAAGTATAGCATTTAATAACAACCAAAATTACTTGAGCTGAAACATATATACGTTATTGACACAGTGAGGCACTTTCAAGTGTATCTGATTGCAGCTACGGTTCTTTAAAAAAGAGTGCCAGAGCGATGCTACAATTTCTTTGAAAATGCGAAGTAGATGACGCACATGTGTCCTTAAATTACAGACCGACCATTCAGTGCAAAGAGGAGACGATATCGACCGATTTTGTTTATTCAACCGTTTTCTGACATTAGAGGTTGAAGCAATAGCAACAGCAGAGCTAGGATTGAGGTAAAACGAGAAAAACCTCTGTATTTGTGGATGCAATCTTGATAAGTGTAGCTAAGCTAAGTTAATATATTGACCCCAAAACTGAGCTAGGTTGCACTTGGAGTTACTAAAAGTCCATTGATTGAGAATTGATTTTGTGCTAGAAATTGTAAGCTTTTGAATAAATTGGACACTTTGAATAGACCAATTAACGTCCCATGTCCAAAACAGGTTACATCGCTACAACTCAAGTGGTAGTGCGCGAGAGAAATCGAGTTCAAGGTATCAACATAATGTTAAAAATGATTCCTAAAACCGAGGACCAGAAAAAATTGTAGGGCGTTTAGCGATGAAGACAACGTCGTGTAAACCCCAGAGAGTCAATGACCTCCCCTAGTGCTTTTTTAGAACGCCACGCCAATAACCTGCATTCTAAAACCATTGACATATGCCTCGAACTAAAGTGTTCATGTGGTTGATGAAAGCAGCGGCCAAGTCACAATTTTTACTCGTGACATTTCGCTTTATTATTATTATGACACAGCCATTACATTAATGCATCATTGAATAAGGTAAATAGCAAGAAGCAAGAACGAGTTGTGATATACACCTGCCTCTACACGAAAAGTGCAACTAGTAATAAGACACGTCGTGATACATATATGCGTTTAATCAATAATAATACCAAATGAGCTGTGAATACTAGAAATACAACTACGTTGAAAGTTGCAAGAAAAGCGAAACCCTCAATACCATTGGATGTTATTTTTATAACTCAATAAGACAACTACCACCACAAATCAAAAAATTAAAAATTCAAAACTCCCCAAATTAACAGCATGTTGAGAAACCAGCTCTTCACAATCTCCTTTGCACAATATCGGTTCTGAAAGAGTGACGTCAAAAGTGAGACAATTGCACTCTCTAGAGATATGGAAAAGAAGCCAGTGAAATACGCAGAGTGTAGTCGAGCAGGCTGCACTCAAGCCGAACCTAGAGGCTTCAAGGAGAAAATATCAGTGATTTAGTTTTGTTAGATTGAACACCCGTGGGATCAGTTCAAATTAGTAAACAATGTAGCTGCAGGTATGACTTTGTTTTCGCTTTCGACGCGCAGTACTTGAGCGACCCTCACTTCAGGATGTAGCTATATTCAGTAACGTAGAAACAGTCCATAACAAGCTTATTTTTCTATCACCGCGCAGCACATGTGCGACCTTCCCTTCAGAAACTCGTTCTTTTCAGGAGCGTAGCAACAGCGTCCTAATAATGTTTAACGACCTTGATTCTGAGTTCGGGTGTTTATGTTCTGTATAATTAAAATAGAAATCGAAAATCAGAACAATTACTTTCAAATGCAAAGAAACTGCTTATCACAGTACGTTTTTTTAATTGATTAATCACGGTTGTTATTTTTCAACTCTAAATCATTACCACTTTTGCTTTTAACCTAAACCTTTAATGTCGACAACGCCGAATTTTTAAAAATAAAACACATGCTGGAGCTTAAATCTGAGTATCGAAACGGAACAACACCGAACCAAAAACTGCAACCGAACCGTTATTATTAGCCGAACCGGAACTGAGCCGAACCGAACTCTTCGCGTTCTCTCGAAACTGAACTGGAACTGAACCAAAAAATGTATATATAACGGTAACCAGTTGAAAGCGGTTCACGGTATATTTTTTACTTTTGCTATTATCACAAAATGAATATTTGGGGATAAAAAATTGCCACCTGTACTTCTATGTACGCGGAACGCAAGTTCGTCTGCTTCTTGCACGGGGGTTGCTATGATGCCAGCACGCCGAGCTCTTATGGGCCGCTTTCAAAATGTAGTGGGTACACCTCAATGCTAGATGCCTCGAAGTCTACCCACTTTACTTTCAATGAAAGACAAATGGAGCTCAGCGTCGTTCTGACGTTACAGCAACTCCTGCGCAAGAGCTCCTGCGCAACTCCTGCGCAGTTGGTCTCCGCATTAAGCAAATGGTCATATACAAACTTGCAATGTATGAGAGATTGTTAGATTTGGAGGCACTTGTGTATTGGCACTATGATTACTGACGTGTCACGTGGTCACGTGATCTCATGGGGTTAGGGCATGCTGTCAAGTAATGTCACGTCACGTGGCCCTTTGGCGTCACGTAACGTAGTCACGAAACTCACTGCTTCAAGTCGATTTTAATTAAGAACGTCATTATGTTCATTAGCCTTCTTGACACCCTGACACCATGTGACATCACCGCGACGTACTCGATTGTCATAAAACCCGAGTCGAGTGCTCGTGTTCATGACAAGCGGCATGGCCAAACATTCCGGTAAGGCTCGTGTACAATCAAACAATGTCACGAGTGACAAATGATGAGGCGGCGAATAACTTAAGGAACCGAACGTTTAATGGGGCAAATTTGGGCCCAAAACAAAAGAGGAGAAGGTTAGCGATGGAGGCGCCGATGTCGGCGAAACAGTAGGATCGAGCGCTGGGGCGAAACTGACTCCGGCTCGCCACGCGGAGCCCCTTATGTAGACGCGTGGGCCTCGGGAACAATCAGCGTAAAGGTTCGGCGCGTACAACATTCTAATCTCGAATAAGCAGTGTTCTCGAATGTACCAGAACGCGACATTACAGAAACAACAAAAATGTGTATCCGCGGCCACGCATCGAACATCGGCTTTCCATGTGGGAAGCAAGCACGGTAACCATTAGGCCACGGGCGCTCTGCCTGCTTGGGCAGCTGCGTGCGCGGCGTTACCCCCCTCCCCCCGCCCCCTTTAAAACGTTCATCACCCCGATGCAACATAAAGCAAAAAATCAAATAAAAAAAGGTAAACTGAAGAGTCATTTGGAACACATAAGGTCCATAATCCTATCGAGCGTAGAATGGCTTGAGCCAAACAACGCGAACCTCCTCTGTCCGCGGTCGGCGTCGCAATGATGCGTGAATTCCGTCGGGAACCACTGCGTAGCTAAGGTCTCCCAAGCGTCCAAGGACCTTGCACGGTCCAAAGTAGCGCTTTAAAGCTTCTCGCTATGGCCACGACGTCGTGTTTGTGTCCACACCCACACCCGGCCTCCGCGCTGTAAGTGAACGTTCAGACGACAAAGTTTGTAGTGGCCAGCGTCGACATGTTTCTTGTCTTAGAGCCGGACTCGGGCGAGCTGGCGGACTTCTGCTTGTTGCGCGACCACCTGGACGTCGCCACTTCCGTCGCCAGCTAGATCGTGAGGTAGCATAGCGTCAAGCATCGGGGTAACCCTGTGACCATGCACCAGCTGGAACGGTGTAACACCAGTGGCCTCTTGAACCACTGTGTTGTAGGCGAACGTGACATACGCAGAGACCTCGTCTGACGTCTTGTGTTCCAGGTCGACATACATCAACACCATGTCGGAGATGGTCTTGTTTGGGCGTTCCGTTAGCCCATTAGTCTGAGGATGGTACGCTGCGGTTCGCCGGCGGCTGGTGTGACTCAGAGGGAAAATCTGTTGCATCAGATGTGCCATGAATGATGACCCGCGATCTGTAATCAGAACTTCGGGAGCCCCATTCCGGAGGACGATATACTCAATGAAAAACTTGGCGACCCCAACAGCAGTCCCTGAAGAAAGGGCTTTCGTTTCGGCGTATCGCGTGAGATAATCTGTGACGATAATTATCCAGCGGTCTCCCGTCGTTGACGGCGGTAAAGGGCTAAGTAAATACATTCCGATCTCCTGGAACGGCCTGGACGGTGGAGCGATCGAATGCAGAAGACTTGACGGCTTCGTCGGCGGTTTCTTTCGCCGCTGACACTCATGGCATAATCGAGTGGAGAGGTGAATGGTCTTCGGTAGCCTCGGCCAGTAGTGCTTTCCCGATTCCTAGTGAGCGTCCTGCTGTAGCCAAGGTGCCTAGGTGTTGGGTCGTCATAGCGTTTTTCGAATATTTCTTGTCGAAAGCTGGAAGGGATAATCAACAGCCACGCTTTGTTGTTGCTGACGAAGTTCTTTTTGTACAGCACCTCTTGCCGTATAGAAAAGGAAGGCAGAATTTTAAAGAAAGCACAGTGAACCATACTCGCTTGTCCGTCTAGGTGCTCGATGAGTGCTCGCAGTCCAGGGTCGTCTTGTTGGAGTGCTTCCATGTCGCTGACATCCAGAGCGCCGAGGAAACACTCATCGTCGTCACCTTCGGAGTAGGCAGGACCATCCTCGACTGGGGCCCTCGAAAGGCAGTCGGCGTCATTGTGCTTCGGGCCGTACTTGTACACCACGATCATGTCGAACTCCTGCAGTCGTAGGCTCCACCGCGTGAGGCGTCCGGGGGTCCTTGAGATTCGCGAGCCAACAGAGCGAGTGGTGTTCCGGGACAACGCGAAAAGGAGTTCCATACCTAATTGGAAAACGTACAAGAAACATACCTGCTACTTGAAAAGTTCAGGTATGACACCACCAAATTTCTTGTTATTATACATGCAGTTCCTTTGGTTTGGCGTTCTGCATAACTGGAGATACCGGCACCGACTTGGCTCCGCGTCTGACTCCATTGGCAGCCAGTTTGCTTACCGATATTATACGGTGTGGATGGTATGATTTTGCTTCCATTGACCTAAGCGACCGCCATCTTTCCAGGAAAACGCTTATACCACAGGACCACTGGTATCACCAAATCATACATGTAGAAAGGCAACCGACTTCTTCCAACTAAACGTCCATCATTTACCACCGGTATCGTTACATATGCCATACATGTCGAAACGGAACAAAGGCTGACATTGAGCTCGCACAAATTCCTCGGTCAACTCTTCACGGCGACGTCTTGGGGCGACTGTCTCGAATAATGTGCAACAGAAGTATTCGACAGCCGCACCAGCTGTACCGCAAGCAAAGCCAACGTGCACGGCAACAAACCGATCGTGACACCAAGCCGAAGATACCGCATCACCGGTCGCAGGGATTTCCCTAGACCCCCCTGAGTTTTCCTGGACACCCCCCCCCTTGAAAAACACCACCTCTCAGGTGTATATATAGAGAAGGGAAACATAGATTACGGGTATGAGCATATGGTTAATAGACGTCTGTAATTTAGCTAGTGGACTAAAAAAGAAACAGTTTTATGCATCGCCTCTCCCCCCCCTGAGCCATTGGGACACCCCCTTGATTAGAATCCTGGAAACCCCTGACCGGTCGACAGTGGTGAACGGGCCGTTGCTCGTACTCGGCCAACTCGGCGTTTCTTCGTGGCTCCGTCAGCTCCGTGGCTCCGTCTTCGGCTTGGCGATATCGCATATCCGCATATTGCCATGCCAGCCACGTCTCGCTGAGCGGCTGCATCCGAGGCCGACAGTCCGAATAGTCCGAGGTACTCACTTTCTTCTGACCGACGTGTAGGCTGCGTAGCCCTGGTAATCGTGATTATTAACGAATACAATGCTCATCAATGTTCCTGCTGGTCGGGCTGAGGTTCCAGAGAATCGGCCAAGGCGTGAATCGTCGCTGCTGGCGGGAACCACACCAGCACACGGCTGCGCTCGCCTCTCCTGGCTACGCGCCACGCGCGGGAACTTAAATTTCGGATTCGGATGGCGCGTGTGTCACCTACATTCTCCGCCCCCTTCCAGCCTGCGTTCACGCCGATTCGCGGTGAGAGTATGTGGGTGCTAATTACAAAACTGTTAACCCACTTAGCCTGCCCCGTACAAGCCGCTTCGCGGCAGCTTAGCCGGCAACCCACACCCCGCTGACTTCTGAAAATAAAGTCCCCATACCATTTAGTTCAGTGAAATTTCGTCGACAACATTGAAGGTTTTTGGCGCTCATCGTTACAAAAAAGTCGTAAATGTTGCGAAATACTTTGACAAAACAAAATGTTCGAAAAAAAAGTGTCAGCCGTTTACAACTCCCTGTAACGCCGAATTACAGCGCAGCTCTTGAGGAGGAGGAGGGGAGGGTACGAGGGGGCCAAGTGACCTCGTAGGAAGGGGGAAGCCCAAGCAGCACATAGTTGGCCAAGCATTGGCCAATGGCTGGCAATGGTCCTTTGGCCAGTGGCCAGACAGTGGCCACAGATTGGCCGATGACTGGCTTTTCTCTGGCCATTGGCCACTGGCCACTGGCCATCAGCCATCGGCCAAGCATTGGCCAATGATTGGCCACTCTTTGGCCACTGGCCAGAAGACCATCCCCGGCCATTGGCCATTGCCTGGCCAAATTGCGTGCTGCTTGGGGGTCCACATGGCCTCAGGGGGGTCACTTGACGTCACTGATGACATCATCAATGACGATGACGATGCGGATGCCAATGACGTCATCTATGACGTCACTGATGACGTCATCAGTGATGATGACGATGACGTCATCAGTGACGTCACTGATGACGTCACTGATGACGTCATCGGCATCCGCACCGTCATTGTCATCATCATCACGTGACACCCCGAGGTCACGTGACCTGGGAGACCACGTGACCCCCCGAGGTCACGTGGCCTGGAGACCACGGGACCTGGGGGACCACGTGACCTGGGGGTTACGTGACCTCGGGGGAGGTCAGGTTACCTGGGAGGTCACGTGACTTGGGGTCACGTGACCTCGGACAGTTACGCCGACGGCGACGGCGACGCCGACGCCGCTCAAGCCCGAAACGGGCGCCTAAAAGCTGCGCTCTAAAGTAAACCCCACAGCGGATCGAACCTACGTCCCCCTGTGTATGAGGCAGACATCTTACCACCTCACAAAGTCTACTGCGTCGGAAGCTCGTTGTAACCACATCTGCTGTTGATGGCGGCAGCGTCTCTCCACTAGTCCAGCCAATCCGGCGTCAGCGCTGTTGCTAGGATGTGTATAACCTGCGCTTTAACAAATTGCTATAGTACGTTACAACTCAAGAAGGTAGGGCAAGGGTAAGACGGGCAGGGGAGGAGGAAGCTGACGGAACGCTGGAGAAGAGGGGAGGGGGACAAACCCCCTTCTCTTTTTAGCGCTCCGTCTGCTTTCTCCTCCCGGCCGGCTTACCCCCACCCTATCTTCTTAAAGGGGCACTGACACCCCAAAGGTCGTATTTCTTAGAGCGCAGCTCTTAGGCGCCCGTTTCCGGCATGGCGGCGTCGCCGTCGCCGTCGCCGTCGGCGTAACCGCGCGGTGCATGATGGGTAAATTTTCCCGCTAAATTTAGCGGAAAATTTTCCCCGCTAAATCTAGCGGAAAATTTTCCCCGCTAAATTTAGCGGAAAATTTTCCCCACTAAATTTGGCGGGAAATTTCCCCGCTAAATCTGGCGGGAAATTTTCCCCGGTAAATTTAGTGGAAAATTTTCCCGCTAAATTTAGCGGAAATTTCCCCGCTAGATCTAGCGGAAAATTCTCCCCGCTATATTTAGCGGGGAAAATTTTCCGCTAAATCTAGCGGAAACTTTCCCTACTAAATCTAGCGGGAAATTTTCCCCGCTAAATCTAGCGGAAAAGTTTCCCGCCAAGTTTAGCGGAAAATTTTTCCGCTAAATCTAGCGGAAAATTTTCCCGCTAAATCTAGCGGAAAATTTTCCACTCTAAATCTAGCGGGGAATTTTCCCCACTAAATCTAGCGGAAAATTTTCCCCGCTAAATTTAGCTGGGAAAATTCCCACCCCCTCCTCGAGGTCACGTGACCCCAGGCCACGTGACCCCCCCCATCCCCGAGGTCACGTGACCCCCCCCCTCTGTGCCTTCCCCTCCTACTCAAGAGCTCCGCTCTAATTCGGCGTTACAGGGAGTTGTAAACGGCTTTCATTTTTATTGTCTGAAACGATGCAAGTTGTAGTGATAGACAGGCAAAAAAATACCGCATTGCAAAAAAAAAAAGTTTCACCACGCGCGCGCGCCACCTTTCTTTTTTTGTTTTTTTATATCCTCGCTTCTTTTAATTTGTGATGTCAAATATCATGACATTTAGAAGTTTCGTAGGCAACATTTTATTTATTTAATTATTATTTATTACAATACCCTCATGGCCAAAAGGCATTACAGAGGGGGTGGGGCAACCAAAAAATGAAAAAAAAAGGGTACAATAAGAGAGCAAACACAGCCGAGAATAAACATCAACAGCTCGAAACACAGCACTCTGGTCAAAAAAATAAACAAAAAGGACAATCACGACAAGAGGTGAGCAGATAAGGCTTTTTTAAATAAATCAATTGAAGGCATATTAACAAACGAAGCGGGAAGGTGGTTCCACTCAAGAGATGTTTTTGGAATAAACGCGTTCAAAAAGGCTGATGTGTTACAATGAGGGACACCAACTTTGAATGGATGATCAAAACGCGGAGAAATGAAAGGGGCTCAAGGAATAGTTTATCTTTCAATGACGTGTTAGAATGATAGATCTTGTAAAAGAGGCACAAGCGCGATATTTTGCGACGTAAAGAGAGGAGGGTAGGGAGAGACTGAGTTTCATGGAGGAAACGCTTGCTGTACGATGATAGTTAGAAAGTATGAAACGAGCTCCGCGATTTTGCATGGCTTCCAGGTTAGTTATAAGTGTCGAGTGACCGGGATCCCAGATTGCAGCAGCGTATTCTAATTTAGACCGGACCAGGGAGTTGTAAAGCAGTAATTTCAAAGAAACGGGGGCCAGTGTGAAATTCCTTTTTAAAAAACCGAGCATAGAGTTAGCGTTAGCAATAATGTGGTCAATGTGGGTTTTCCATGACATGTTATAGGTAATATGGACACCCAGGTATTTGTAACAGGTCACAGACTGAAGTTGAGTGTTACAAATTGAGAGAGGTGGAAGAACCGTGTGACGACGAGAAACTCTCATAGACTTGCACTTGTTAATGTTAAGGGACATCTGCCACAATTCACACCATTGGGATACAGCACACAAATCATTTTGGAGGAGGAGTGAATCGGATGCATTAGTAACTTCACGATATATCACACAGTCGTCGGCAAATAAGCTAACAGAAGAGGATACACACGTAGGTAAGTCGTTAATGTAAAGAAGAAACAATAAGGGCCCCAGAACGGACCCTTGGGGGACACCGGAAGTGACTGGACTTAGAGAAGAGTTAGCATCATTAGTATACACAAACTGAGAACGATTAGTAAGAAAACATTCAATCCAAGACAAAATATTAGGATCTACATGCAAGTGACTGAGCTTGAAAAGTAAAAGTTTGTGAGAGACTTTATCGAATGCCTTACAGAAATCAAGAAAGACGCAATCAACCTGGGAACCACGGTCGAGGATGGAAAGTAGGTCATTAGTGAAAGTGATAAGCTGGGTTTCGCAGGACAGTGATTTGCGAAAACCGTGTTGTGATGCAGTAAAAAAATAATTTGAATCAAGAAAGTTAGCAAGATGTGAGTAAATTACGTGCTCTAAAATTTTGCAGGGAGTACTGATAAGGGAAATGGGTCGATAATTGGAAGGGTTATGTTTACTGCCTGATTTGTGAAGCGGAATCACCTTCCCAATTTTCCAGTCGTCTGGTAAAACGCCAAGGTTAACAGATTGTTGAAATATTTTGCAAAGAAAAATGGAAATGTAATTTTTAGTTCTCTTAAAAAATTTCGGTGTGATATTGTCAACGCCACAGGAGGAAGATGGTTTTAAATCATCAATAAGTTTTATAATTCCGTCATAGTCAAAAACAAGTGGATCCATTTGAAAAAAACCATATCTCGGGAAAGTACCAGGGTAAACAGGCCGTTATTAAATGCTATAAAAATTATAGCATTTAATAACGGCAATCGTGACACATGTTTTTTTAACGCAATTGCGAACGCACCACGGCCCTTTTTTTTAAATAACAAAAATCGGAGTCCGGTCTGATGTCGCCTCCTGGATCTTCTGGATATCCTCCCTCGGAATGCATGGCGGCGCTCCTGGATCTCCTGGATATCCTGATGTCGCCTCCTGGATCTCCTGGATATTCTCCCTTGGAAAGCAGGGCGGCGCTCGAGGCTTATAGCAGAGGTTTATCGGTGAGTCGGGGAATCGGACGAAGTGGTCTCTTTTATGTGCCCGACAACCTCTCAGACTTCGAAAGAAAATTTTCAAACGGTCAAAACAACTGGGTTTGGTTTCTGTGTATCGTAGTTTAGAATGTGACTCCGCCGGAGCAGCCTTTCAGACGTCAAGCGTCGTCTGCTCGCAGCGATAGGCAGGCGGCACGGCACGCACGGAGGAAACCAAACCGTCTTTTCGCGGTACACCGGCGCCCTTCTCTCCTGCTCGTCACCTCCTCGCTTCGGGTCGCGGTGGCAACGGCGATTTGGACTGGAGGCGTGAAAGAAAGTCGACTCGCAAGGCTCCTCAATATTTGACGTCACTGCACTTGCCCGGATCACGCAAGAAGTTCAAATTTAGAATTTGGAAGTTCTTTTTTTTTACTTCACAAATACAGAATTTCTATGTTTCGAATTTTGAGGGTAATGTCCAGGCATCGTTTTCAATCATTTCGTTTAAGAAAAAATGGAATTTTGAAGTGTCAGTGCCCCATTAAGTTGCAACGAACTATAGCGGGTAGACGGCTCGTTCAACGTTTTACGGTACAAATGTCTGGCGGTCCGGTTCTACTCCGACTCTGGCTCTCAATTCAACGGCGCCTCTCATAGTTCGCCCAGGCGTAGTCAGCCTGGGTAATCGCGGCGCGGCCCGCTGGCCTTGCCTTACAACTTCAAAGTTAAGTCTAGCATCGTCACGGAACCGAAGGCGTCTTTCTGTGAAGCGGTAAGTGAATCTCGTCCACTTTTCGTTTTACTTTCAAGCTATGTTGGTGCTTCGATGTAAACATGTGCGCCAAGTGTTCGTGACAATTTTGAGCTAGAATAATTGTGCTTAATCACGTTTTTTATTTACAGAAAGTGTAAATCGAGCCGAAGAACGAAGAGCCATGATTGAAAACGATGCACGACGTTAATTTCTACCTGGGCGACTTAAAAAAAAGATTATGGTTATGGCTGCGTTTGAGGCTAGTCCCAATGCAGTGGTAGGCACTTAAGCGCCTTTCTGAACCCCATGTAACCAATTCAGTGAGCAACGGGACGAGCGACGGCGACAAGGCACGAGTGCCGGCGACGAGCGACGGAGATTTCTCACTTTCACTGGTTGCGGCGCTCGGTTTTGGGTTTCTAGAAAAAGGTTCTCATCGCCTTGGTCGCTTGCACTCATCGCTTTCATAAATTATAAACAGCATGCAAGCGATTTGGTGAACGACGAGACAAGCGACGGCTACCCGCTTCGCTGCCGCTTGGTCAGTCGCGCGACGAGGCATACCGCATGAAAGCAACTGGAGCAAGCGACCAAGGCGATGAGCGACGTTTTTAGAAATCCAAAAACCGAGCGACAGTGAGAAATCTCCGTCGCTCGTCGCTGACTCTCGTCACTGTCGCCGTTGCTCGTCTCGTCGCTCGCTAAATTGCTTCACACGAAATACACCGCCTTATACTTTTCTGCACCGGTGCAGGAGGTGCACGTAAATTGAACGAAGCTCTTATACACCGCGAGCGTTCTCTTGACCAACTCATACTAGCGATTGTTTCCCCCTTGTCGATTACATTTATGCAAAACGGGGGCTGCTGGTTCATCATATAAACCACCCATTTTTGTGTTTAATTAAAACACATCACTGACCTAAAATATTCATGCTATCCAAGAGTTTATGCTATAGGAATCTATCCCTTCTGATAAATGTTAATTTATACTTTTAGTCCCCTGCCCCGCCAGATACAACATCTGGCATAAAGCAGTGTTTCGGTTCGCCTTCCAAGACCTGAAGCTGGTCGTTGTCGTACAGTCCAGGAGTCGGCGCTGTCTCATGGGCATTTTGCTGGTGCTTCTTACCGAACGGCGCTACCGAAAGACAAGTGATCATGCTTGAGAAATGGCAAGTATGGCCGCCGTAAGTAAAAATATTGTTTTTATCTTTGCACAAATCCACGTTCTGTTAAGAAAAGCACAATTTGCATGTGCGCATCCCACGATGCTTGTATAGTCTGTGTTAGCTATAATGTGCTACGCTGTCAAGGTTAGAGTAGCTTCCGCAGTGCTCCAACATCTGTCAACGCTAGTTTCTCTAGACCATGCAAATGAGATGCAACACTAATCCACATGCTCTCGCAATAGTGCTGGGCTGAAGCACTGTGGAAGCTACTCTAGCCTTGACAATGCAGCACAAAATAGTTTACGCCGAGTAAAGCTAGTTTTGAGACTCCGTTTACCAAAAGTTATGCCAAAACAGATCTGCCAACTTATAGGTAATGCGTAAGATCCTCGAGTGCCTAACCTGGAGAAGTGCGTTTTTTTGCATAGGCCAATTATTTCTTAAACAAGTCCGTTGAGCCTCCTTTAAATGTTAACATCATGTGACACACGGAAGTACTGTGAACCCCTTAATGTTCGCGAGCTCTTAATTTTTGCAGCCTTTAATTTTGCGTAATTTAGTGGCCGTGATTATGTCCTCTGTGACCGCTTCGAGAAGAAATAGGGGCCACGAAGATAAGGGGTTTTACTGTACATCGGAGAAAAGAGGAGGTCATTTTTGTTCGTATGCAGGAGTAAAACCAACAAGAACAATCATGGTGTCGTCACTTTGTGAGCCTATCTGTGTCTATTGAATGATATGAATTTTATTTTAGTTCGTTAAACGTTGTTCGCCTGTACGTCGTGGGATGTCATCTTGAACACTGAACAGTGGTTTTCCTCTGAAGCAGGCAGCATGGATACGTGCCGCAGCACAACAGAGTTCATTTGCAGGTTGTACCGCAGTTTGACAGGAGGATTACGCACAATCTCGGGGAAATCACGATTCAGTGGTCGACCTCGAGCGGGGACGAGATTTGCTCAGTCTAAAAAATGTTGGCTAGAAATCGAGGGATTTGAGACAAATGTACCCGCATGGTCGAAAGGGCCAGACAAGCCCTGTGAGCGCTTGGTATTCTAGCCTCTCAGTCCTGAACCACCGCACCACATGCAGATGTGCCGATAGGCGATAGCCTATTTGGACAACAGTGGATGCAATAGCATACATCGTAATATCTTTATCAGAATTTGATTATGGTCAGTGGACTGTTTTTGCAATACTTTTTCTCACATAAAATATGTCATACTAAAATCATGCAGTATAGTTTATGACAAAGAATGGCTGTGTCATCCAGTACGCTTTGCTTTTCACCCGCAGTGAACGGATGCAATCACCCAGGCTCACACACGCTGACAACATCATCGAAGATAGTGGCTGGTGATAACAACTGAGATTCTCCCAACCTATCACATCTTCAGTGAGCATGTACTTATAGTCTACTGGCTGTCACATGGACAGAGTGAGCACACTAGGCTCTGGCAAGTGCCCTTAGTGTATATGCATTTGTACAGCTGAGGCACTTTCTAAATCAAGTACCTTGTGTATACTTGCCTTCAAAAACACATCTTTTGGGGACTGCAAAACGAATTCTAAGGAATATTTTGTTTGTATTGTCCTATTACGCATCGACTCCTTCGACTAAATGAGGAGTCGACCCAACCTGTTGAAAAATATAATGCCTGCCAGATAATTGTTTTGCATTTAGTTAATATATCAGTATTCAATTGAGGTATCCCAAGTCATTAGTCATTGAGATGCAGTCTCTCTGTAAGTCAGTCATCATTAACATTTATAAGGTTGCTTGTCAAATAACAACACTGTCGAGGTCATGTACTCAGCTGCGAACAATCGCTGGGCACAAGCTGGTCGTGTGGTTACAGGCAGCAAACATCCCGGTTAAAACGTCTGTGTACCTACCTCGCAATGTTGCTGAAGACCATGGCCAGGGCCCCACTAACAAATATCTATACTTTGTATCTCTTTAAGCTGGACCACTTTTGGCACTACAAACCATTGCAGCAAAAACAACGTGACACGTGATTATAAGCTCGACGTACCGTGGCGTCCAACTAGAAGGTCACATGGCTTGCTTTCTGCACTGAATTCGCAAGGATGGCTTGAAGCTTCTGCCGTGGTTAACTTTAAGCTGAGATAGTTTGGAATAATGCTTCCGGTTTTTAGTGTTGCCCGGCACAGTTAACAATTTGGTGATATAGTGCTGCATTGAAAAGTCGGCGCATTCATGACAGTATCACGTAATGAATGCATGCTAGCTATTAAACTCTCCGTTCTGCAGAGAAATGAAATGCACTTTACTTCCAATTGCAGCGGCTTCTGGAACTTTATGGTATGAAGCACCTTATGGCTGCAAGCTCTGACCGGACCTTGTTCTGTGGTCTGCGCAGGGCTATTGCAGGGAGTCACTCCGAGAGCCTCACCAGAGTTTCCTGCCCGTGGTCGTCCTAAAGTTTTCTGGTGTAGGTATGCATTTTTTCTGTCTTTCCCTTAATGGTACTTGGGCGTTTTCTTTTCATTGTCGCCGATGTGCCTCAAAATTGGTTAAGCACACGAATAGACGCTGTACAACTGTACCCCACATATGTTTGTCAAGATAACTTTTCTTTGCCAAAGTTACAGATTTTTTTATGAAGGTTGGTCTTCTTTTTATTTACAAATTTGTTTGAGTCTCGATGGGCGACACTAAAACGTTATGCCAGTGGCGAAGACAAGTTCACTGCTCGAACTTGTTCTCAACTGATTGCAAGAACTTGGGTTGCGAAAAATGAATGTCGTAAAACCTCCTTCCAGCACTTGCTCTGCAGCACGAAAAAAAATTATACATAGGACATACCCTGTTTTTAGACTGCTTGCTCATTCTGCAGGTCTGCCTGCCATAGATGTCGTGCTACCGGAGAGCAGGCGAATTCGATTGTTGGTTTTGCCATTTTTTTAGCAGTTGTCTTAATAGTATTTTGTAAATTTAAAGATTTTCCTAAAAAGCAAGCCGGGACGAATATTTAGTTTGATTAGGTAGCTGGAAATAACGATTGAGTACCCTTTAGTCAGTAAAATAGATACTGTGTGCCACTGTTAGTGCCAAACCGAGATCGGCGCTTTTTTGACATTTTGCTTAGAGTAGTACCCATTTTTATTGGTTAGCCTCTTGGTGCGCCAACTAAAATCTTTCTATGCAGACACCTGCCCTCTGCTGGCACACTATACCCTCATGCTCAGTGAGTGTATGAACTGGAGTTGTATCCCCACTCGACACTCGTTGAGCATGAGGGTAGGAAAATCTTACCATTGCAGTAGTAGTGTTTTATAGTCTTTACAGTTGAATGTGAATATTCGACAGAAATCTCTCAGGTTGGCGCAAAAGAGGGTTAAACGAACGCGTTTAATCATTTGCCTTAATTAGGTACCCATCATTTCAATGCCTACATGGCCTTGTCCTCAGGGGAGACTATGGCTGTGGCAGTGAAGGAGCAGTTTTTTTATAAGTACAAGTACAAAGTATAAAAATAAAAGGATCCATGTGCTGATCACTCAAGAATATGCTATTCATTGTAATGTATCTCTGCCAAGTACTTGAGTGTGATTTGTTTTTATTTTCAGCTACCTGGGTGCCTCAAAATCTGGAGATCCTAGTGGCCACACGCTTGGACTCAATCTTCTTCTGTGGTCTGGCCAGGACCATGGGGGAGGTAATCTCAGCAACAAGAGCATCGCAGCATCTCCCTGCCAGTGACTTTTGATTAGCGTCGCGACAGGGAGTCCTCGTGCCACCAGGTGTTAGGTATGCCACTCGAAATAAGCATTCTTCTTACCTATTCCTTAAGTGAAACAGCAAAAGCACTACTAAGCCTAAAATGCAAAAGGCATATTCAAATCTTGGGTTGGATGGAGTTCCAATTACAAAAAGGAGTCTTCAGACATGATTAACATGTGAACCATGTGAAGCCCGCAGATGTAGCTTTGACGGTGTCACACAAATAACGTCCCGCAGATGGCATCGCTCTTGCTATACCCAAACGAATATCTTAAAATAATCATTGTGTTACGTTGGTGTCAGCAATCTTATGTACCTATCACGCCCAGCAGTCGGGAGATGTGAAGTATAAAAAAACAGGAACTTGCACATTGTCAGCTCTGCAAAGATTTATATAGTGAACAGAGCATAGCACGTTCAACTTAAGAAAGCAATTCAGTGCAGGCCTAGTTTTAAGGTTCACAGATGTGTAATTCCTCTTCATAATGAAGTGAAAACTGCTTAATTTGTGGCACACTACAGGCTTTCTATTAGTGTTAAAAAGTGTTATGGTTTTCTAAACAGCTCGCACCAAGTATTTTCTTGAAATACATAGGTTCATGGAAATTATTATGTGGATGTTTGTAGACAGTCATGGTGAGACCAATCTTTAATGTCAAGTGTTCCACTTATTCAGAGTTGGTTGAGCCTGTAAATATTGTAGGTCGCAAATTAAATTTTTAGGCTCCAACCATTTGGGTTTAATTAAAACGCATCACTGACCTAAAAAGTCCTGCTATCCTAGAGTTTATGCTAGAATGTATCGCTTCAGATAAATTTGTTAATTTCTACTTTTAGCCCCTGCACCGCCAGATACAACATCTGGCATAAAGCAGTGTTCGGGATCTTCTTCCAAGACCTGAGGCGGGTCGTCATTCAATCCAGGAGTCGGCGGCGTCTCATGGGCGTGTTGCTGGTGCTTCTTACTGGATGATGCTACCGAGGGACAAGTGATCATGCTTGGGAAAGGCAAGTATGGCAAGTATGGCCGCCGTAAGTACACATATTGTTTTTACCTTTGTTCGAATCAGGCACGTAGCCAGGATTTTGTTTCGGGGGAGGGGGGAGGAGTCCGGGCCCCATGCCCCCCCCCCCCTCCCTGGCTACGTGCCTGGCTCGAATCCACTTTTAAGAAATGCACAGCGGCGTGTTATTATTCCGGAGTGCTCCAACTCTGTCAGCGCTAGTTTCTCTAGACCATGCAAATGGGATGCAACACTAAACCACATGCTCTCGCAACAGTGCTGGGCTGAAGCACTGTGGAAGCTACTCTAGCCTTTACAATGCAGCACAAAATAGTTGACGCCAAGCATAGCTAGTTTTGAGACTCCGTTTTACCAAAAGCTCTGCCGAAACAAATCTGCCACCTTATAGGGAGTGCAAAAGAACCTCGCGTGCCTAACCTGGAGAAGGGCGTTTTTTTTGCATAGGCCAATTTTTTCTTAAACCAATACCTTCAGCCTCCTTGAAATGTTAACATCATGTGACACACGGAAGTACTGTAAACCCCTTAATGTTGGCGAGCCCTTAATTTTCGCGGCCTTTAATTTTGCGAAATTCAGTGGCCGCGATTATGTCCTCTGTGACCGATTCGAGAAGAAATAGGGGCCATGAAGATAAGGGGTTTTACTGTACATCGGAGAAAAGAGGAGGTCACTTTTGTTTGTATGCAAGAGTAAAACCAACAACAACAATCACGATGTCGACACTTTGTGAGCCTATCTGTGTCTATTGAATGATATCAATTTTATTTTAGTTCGTTAAACGTTGTTGCCTGTACGTTGTGGGATGTCGTCTTCAACACGAGCAGTGGTTTTCCTCTGAAGCAGGCAGCATGGACGTGTGCCGCAGCACAACAGAGTTCATTTGCAGGTTGTACCGCAGTTTGAAGGAGGATTCGCACAATATGGGGGAATCACAAATCAGTGATCTACCTCGGGCGTGGACAAGATTTGCTCATTCTAAAAAAAATTGGCTAGAAATCAGGGATTTGCGACGAATGTACCCGCATGGTTGAAGGGCCAGACAAGCCTTGTGAGCGCTTCGTTTTCTAGCCTCTCAGTCCTGAACCCACTCACGCACCACATGTGTAGATGTTCCGATAGGCGGGAGCACTTATTTGGAAAATGGTGGATGGCAATACGCATACACTGTTGTTATCTTTATCAGAATTCTGTATTATGGTCAAAGGTGGACTGCATATTTGCAATACTTTTTCTCACTTAAAAATATGTCGTACTAAAAATATGTAGTATAGCCGATGACAAAAAGAGAATGGCTGGGCGTCCTCCAGCACATGCTTGTGCTTTTCACCCCGCTTTGGACGGACGTGCTCACTCGAGGCTCATGAGACGCTGAAACGTCATCGATGGTAGCAGGTGGGCTGGTGGCAGAACAACTGAGACTTCTCCCTGCCTTTCTCATTCTGTCAGTGAGCGTGTACTTCTATACTCTAACTCGGCTTAACCTGGACAGAGCTGAGGAGAATAGGCTTGGCGAGTGCCCTTACTGCATATGCATTTGTACAGCTGAGGCACTTTCTAAATCAAGAACATTGTGTATCTTACCTTCAAAACCACATCATTTCGGGGGTGCAAAAGGAATTCTAAGGCATATTTTTGTTTGTATTGTCCTATTACGCATCGACTCCTTCGACTTAATGAGGAGTCGACCCAGCCTGTTGAAAATTATAATGGCTGCCAGGTAATTGTTTTGCATTTAGTTAATATATCAGTATTCAGTTAGGTATCCCAAGTCATTAGTCGTTGAGACGCAGTCTCTCAGTAAGTCAGTCATGTTTAACATTAATAAAAATGCTTCTCAAATAACGGCACTGTCGAGCACATGTACTGAGCTCGAACAATCGCTGGGCACAAGCTGATCGTATGGTTACAGACAGCAAACATCCCGGTTGGAACGTCCTACATCGCAATGTAGCTGAAGACTAGGCCAGGGCCCCACTCACAAACGTCTGTACTTTGTATCTCTTTAAGCTGGACCACCTCTGACCCTACAAGCCATTGCAGCAAAAACGGCGTGACACATGATTATAAGCTCGACGTACCATGGCGTCCAACTAGAAGGTCACATGGCTTGCTTTCTGCACTGAATTTGCAAGGATGGCTTGAAGCTTCTGCCATGGTTAACTTTAAGCTGAGATAGTTTGGAATAATGCTTCCAATTTTGAGTGTTGCCCGGCACGGTTAACAATTTGGTGATATAGTGCTGCATTGAAAAGTCTGTGCATTCATGACTGTATCACCTTATGAATGCATGCTAGCTATTAAACTCTCTGTTCTGCAGAGAAATGAAATGCACTTTACTTCCAATTGCAGCTGCTTCGGGAACTTCATGGTATGAAGCACCTTATGGCTGCAAGCTCTGCCTGATCTTGTTCTGTGGTCTGCGCAGGCCCATTGCAGGGAGTCACTCCGAGAGCCTCACCAGAGTTTCCTGCCCGTGGTCGTCCTAAAGTTTTCTGTGTGTAGGTATGCATCCTTTTTGTCTTTCTCTTAATGGTACTCGGGCGTTTTCTTTTCAGTGTCGCCGATTTGCCTCAAATTGGTTAAGCACACGAATGGACGCTGTACAACTGTATCCCACATATTTGTGTCAAGATAACTTTTCTTTGCCAAAGTTACAGATTTTTTTTATGAGGGTTAGTCTTTTTTGTTTTTATTTACATATTTATTTGAGTTTCCACGGGCAATACTAAAACGTTATGCCGGGGGCAAGGACAAGTTCACTGCTCTAACTTGTTCTCGACTGATTGCAAGAAATTTGGTTAATGTCGTGAAACCTCCTTCCAGCGCTTGCTTTGCAGCACGAAAAAAAGATTATACATAGGACATACTCTGTTTTTTAGACTGCTTGCTCATTCTGCAGGTCTGCCTGCCATAGATGTCGTGTTACTGGAGAGCAGGCAAATTCGATTGTTGGTTTTGCCATTGCTTTTTTTAGCCGTTGTCTTAATAGTTCTTGTAAATTTAGAGATTTTCCTAAAACGCAAGCTGGGGACGAATATTTAGTTTGATTAGGTAGCTGAAAATAATGATTGAGTACCCTTTAGTCAGTAAAATAGATACTGTGTGCCACTGTTAGTGCCAAGTCGAGATCCGCGCTTTTTTGTCATTTTTCTCAGAGTAGTACCCATTTTTATCGGTTAGCCTCTTGGTGCGCCAACTAAACTCTTTCTATCCAGACACCTGCCCTCTGCTGGTACACTCTACCCTCATGCTCAGTGAGTGTATGAACTGGAGTTGTATCCCCAGTCGACACTCGTTGAGCATGAGGGTAGGAAAATCTTTCCATTGCAGCAGAGCCATTTATTGGGAGGGTTTGGCCAGTCTATGATTTCGCTACCGTAGTGTCCCGCTCCCGAGTGAGCCAATCAGCCCACGAGCACAGAGTGAGAGGCGTGAGCGCATGCGCGTGAACTCTCGGCTGCTCCCAGCTGCGCGGGGAAGGCCGCCATTTTCATTCATTTGCCGGCGATGGAATCGATATCCAAATTGCGGTTCTTTCCTTTTATTTGGCAGGCTCTGGCAATAAAATGATATAGTGTTATTCTTCGGTGGCTTAAAAAGCTAAAGAATAAAGTTTCTCTATGTTTGAACGCAAATTTTTATTCAGGCGAAAAAGAAATAAGCTTGTAGCAGACGACGCATAGCCTCAACAGTGCTCCGCGCCGACAGCGTTGCATCAAAATGGCGGTCGTCTCCTCTTTGCTGCCTTCTTTCTCTCTCGCTTCTTTGGCGCTCTCCTCCCTTTCCTCCTCTCTGGCGCCTTCGTCGCCACACCCACTGGCCAAACTCTCCCAATATACGGCTCTGCATTGCAGTAGTAGTTTTTTTATAGTCTTTACAGTTGAATGTGAATATTCGACAGAAATCTCTCAGGTTGGGGCGAAAGAGTTAAACGAACGCATTTAATCATTTGCCTTAATTAGGTACCCATCATTTCAAGGCCTACATGGCCTTGTCCTCGGGGGTGACTATGGCTGTGGCAGTGAAGGAGCAGTTTTTTAATAGGTACAAGTACAAAGTATAAAAATAAAAGGATCTATGTGCTGATCATGAAAGAATATGCTAGCCATTGTAATGTAGCTCTGCCAAGTACTTGAGTGTGATTTGTTTTTATTTTCAGCTACTTGGGTGCCTCAAGATCTGGAGATCCAAGTGGCCACAAGCTTGGACTCAATCTTCTTCTGTGGTCTGGCCAGGACCATGGGGGAGGTAATCCCAGCAACAAGAGCATCGCAGTATCTCCCTGCCTGTGACTTTTGATTAGCGTCACGACAGGGAAGTCGTCGTGCCACCAGGTGTTAGGTATGCTACTCGAAATAAGCATTCTTACCTATTCTTTAAGTGAAACAGCAAAAGCACTACTAAGCCTAAAATGCAAAAGACATATTCAAATCTTGGGTTGGATGGAGTTCCAATTACAAAAAAGGAGTCTGCAGACATGATTAACATGTGAACCTAAAAGCCCGCGGATGTAAGTTTGACGGTGTCACAGAAATAACTTTTCGCAGATGGCTTCGCTCGTGCTATACCCGAACAAATTCTTAAAATAATCATTGTGTTACGTTGGTGTCATCAGTCTTATGTACCTATCGCGCCCAGCAGTCGGGAGATGTGAAATATAAAAAAACAGGAACTTGCACATTGTCAGCTCTGCAAAGATTTATATAGTGAACAGAGCATAGCACGTTCAGCTTAAGAAAACAATTCAGTGCAGGCCTATATTCATGGTTCACATATGTGTAATTGCCCTTCATAATGAAGTGAAAACTGCTTAAGTTGTGGCCCACGACATGCTTTCTATTAGTGTTAAAAAGTGGTATGGTGTTTTAAACAGCTCGCACCAAATAGTTTTTTGAAATACATAGGTTCATGGAAATTATTATGTGGATGTTTGCAGACAGTCATGGTGAGACCAATCTTTAATGTCAAGTGTTCCACTTATTCGGAGTTGGTTGAGCCTGTAAATATTGTAGGTCGCAAATAAAATTTTTATGGTATGCAATGGGCCCAATCGTCCGTAATGACTAGCTCTACTTAGGGGAACTTTATACGTTTACTTCGGCAAGATGGTTTCGCAGAACTAAGTATTTCTTTTATTCAACTCCTGCACTAACCTTGTCTCTAGAAACTTTTTATATTCTTTGTGATGCTGAGATAAGATTCTGGAAATAGTTTTTCTAGAACTACGCTAGATATTTCCAGTTCATCAACTTCCTCGCAAAGCATGCGAGAGAGCCAAACCTTGTAATGTACGGAGGGAACTCAACGAATGACGCGACAGACAGTTTGAAACAGTCGGCACTGTAACAGTAATAATGACATGTCACTTGCTTATGTAATGCTCATTGTCGCAGATCAAACTGCTTTTTCCGTCTACACTCATTTTCGGTAGAATCATTCACCGAACTCCCTCTCGAGACTGCAGCGCTTGGTTCTCCGAAGTAATTTGCATGAATATAAATGCAACAGGTTTCTTTGAGTGTGCGTCTAACACATATTCTTCTTATTGAACGTGCTAATTGTATTCATTACCATATCCATAATTGTATTCGCATTCTACCTAATAATTTTTATTTTGACATTTGAGTTTTCGGCAGTACTTTTCTTCACATCTGTGCTTGTCGAGCCGTACTCAAGTCCATACATCTTGTCTTTCACTATTACATCAATATATAGAAGTGTTGATGCCGAGTGAGAATTCAAGCTACCGAATCTGTCATGTGAGTTAAGAACCAAGAAAGAGCTCTATAGACGAAATTTTGTGAAAGAGGGCTGTATGGGTATCAGAATAGCACATGCCATGCTAAAAAAATGCAAACTTTTGTTAGGTATGCAAGGATGACAGTGCTGCGCCATTTCTGATATGTCACAAAACAATCAGTGGCATACAGTGTTCCTTATGGATGTTTAAACTGTCAAATTCAAAGCCCAAAAGTTTTATTCAAGAACGTTCCTCACTACAAATGTATTTAGAGATCTGAGCCACCGACTCATGCAAGACTATGTGGCAAACATTCATTTTCATGTGGATTATGGTTTACAAGGTCTAGTCTGCACTGATTTATTGCATTCATGCTGAAACTGGGGGGGGGGGGTTCTCTGGGTATGAATAAAGAGATAAACATTTCTTGAAATCAAAATATTTGAGAACGGACAAAAGGAATGATATTAAAGCGGTATCTTAGATTCTCTTTTCTTTGTCTTATCTTTAATTATCACTTTATTTCATGTGAGGCATTTAGTTTTTTAGGGCGCAGCTCTTAGGTGCCCGTTTCGCGGCGTCGCCATCGGCATAACTGCCCCGCTAAACTTGGCAGGAAATTGAATTAATGTAGAGGTCATTTGACATTAATTTTTCAGCTAAATCTAGTGGAGAAACTGTGTTTGTTTCTGGCTGACGTGACACAAAGTCATGTGATGTCGTTTTCCCCGCTACATTTAGTGGGAAAACTGAATTGGTGTTGAGGTCACGTGACATCAATTTCCCTGCTAAATTTAGTGAGAAAATTTTCCTGCTAAATTTAGGGAAATTTCCCGCTAAATGGGAGGGAGCAGAAGAGGAGAAGGGGAGGGGGAGGAGGGGCATACCCTCCCATCCTCCTCCTCAAGATCTGCGCTCTAAGTTCGCATTAAGAGTATTGTAAACGTCTTTTATTTTTCATCTCATGTTTATTCAATTTTTGTATCGCAGGTGCGCTCGCAGCACAAATCTGGGTTGTGCTGACCCTCTACGCACAAGTTGGGAACTCCTGAGTGGCAAGAGTGGGAGTTTGGCCTGACAGCTCAAGGGACACCTTTGTTCAGTATTGAATTTATATTTATCATCTTTTGAGCAAAGTTAAGCTTTGCTGCATGCAATTCTTCTAGAAATAAATACTTGCTACCAAATTTACCACGTCACTACATTTCGCCACTGCTATTAGTGCTCCTCGAGGACCTCGGACAAGAGCTTATTTGTGTGCAAACATCATGCTTGTTTCAAACCAATCGCTGATGTAGAGACTCGCTGACATCCAGCATTCCAATGGAACGCTGGATGTCTGCGAGTCTCTCCCGAAGGATGCAAGTGGGGAAGGAACCATACAGTCGTATCGTATTAGGGGACATGCTATAGGGTGTTCTTTGTATGCTTTACAGATTTGTTGAAAAAAAGCCGTAAAAGCTACACTTACGCGGTCAGTGCACGTGAGTTATATGGCCAGGGGGCATGGTATAAAGGGCTAATTGTAATGATGAGTCGGCTTATTAAAGGGAAGTGCAAGACTTCTTTCAGAAAACTAGATGGAGGTTGATTCTAGTGTAGTTTTATCCCGTGAATCTGAATATCACGTTCGTTTTCTCCAAAGATATAACTAAACTTGAGAAAACACAAAAAACATCCGACCAGTAGTGACGTCGTAAGGGGATTTTTCAGCTGCCAAGCATGTGTCGCTTGAGGGCCGCGCGTCCAATCGCAAACTTTCTAGGTGTATTCTCCCGCACTGGCACCAGTCGTGATGTCTTTTTTTCCCCTTTTTAAAAATAGCGTGTGCGTGCATAGCTTTGATTGGCGCTGAAGATGCGTGAGCAGAGATTTCGAAAGCTCCTTTTGTGACGTCACTCTCCGGGAAAGAGTGCCTCCAGTGATACTTTAAAAATGATTCTATGCAGCCTCGATTCACCAAATTACCAAATAATTTTGATATTTGAGATTCTGGAGGTCAAATGAAGAAGATTTAAATGTGTTTCCTCAAATACAAAACCACTCTAGCTTCCCTTTATGTATAATATGTTCCTTAAATTTTTAATTAGTGAAAATAGACCCATAATTCCAATTAGAAAGTTGCTAAGCATCATCGAAAAACACTAAATCAACTCTTTGCGTGAATATATAAGACGGAAGCAGCATTTTACGGCGTTCTAAAAAAAAGGCTTAATTAGGACGCGTTTCCAGACTTCGGTTTCTTATCAGAGCGCATCTTTGCACCTGCGATGCTGCTGACCAGTGGCTGCAGTGCGAAGCCACCTCCTCGCCTCCCTCGTAGGATGGAGGGAAGCAAGGCGCACGTGTGTTGCGCGACTAAACCCCTGAGGAACAGGACCGTGGGCGCAGAGATGCGCTCCGATAGAAACCGAAACCTAGAAACGGATCCAGATAAAGCGTTTTTACAGAACGCGTAAAATGCTACCCCTGCATTATATCCTTCTAAAAAGAGTTGATTTAGTGGTTTTCGATGACTCTCATCAAGTTTCTAATTGAAACCATGTGTTCATTTTCAGTAATTAAAAAGTTAATTAACAAATTGTATTTAATTATCCGACTGATCGTTACGATTAGTCCCCTATACTACGTACCCCTGGCCGTATAACTAACCTGCACAAACCACAGAAGTGTAGCTTTCACGACCTTTTTAAACAAATATATAAAGCTTAAAAAAATCGCCCTGTATAACAGTGAAGAGGCGATACCACCATGGTGAAGCCATATGGCTCCACCATGGTGGTATCGCATTTTTGCTGGTATAGGATGTCCCATATTACGTTATGCTTGTATGGTTCCGTTCGCCTCCATGGTTCCGACACTGATTCCACTACGCTGGTATAGGATGTCCCATAATACGACACGCTTGTATGGTTCCGTCGACTGTATCGTTCCGCCTTAATCCACTATGTTGGAGCCGCCTTTTCGCTGGTATAGGATGTCCCATATTACGGTTACGCTTGTATGAGGTTTTTCCATCATCTTTCCGTCATCAAGATTTTCCAACAGGGCAGCGTCGCGTTCAAGCACCGCGGGGCTGCGTGAACAAAGGCATTTGAAACAAAATAGACATCTGACAATTTTGTTCCGAAGGATTTTGTTTCTTTTTTGTTCCTGACCACGTGGTGACGCGTGCAACAGGGCGAGATTTTGGCATTGGCAGTGTTACGACGGTATTTTGTTATTGGCTATATCTTTGTATTTTGTAAGAGGGACCATGCAGTAGGCACCTGGTACTAAGCGGGTTGTTAACGCTGTTGTTGCTGCTTTGCGCTCACATCTCTGCTGCGCATGCAGCACAGATGTGAGCGTAGTTACGATTCTCCCGGGCGGACGACCTTTTCCAAGGATTTGTCCACATCGCTGATTGACACCCTGCACCCTAGTACGCAACTACATCCACAGCGGAAGTCATTTCCATTGGTGGAAAGAGCCGATTCCAAGTATCTATGTAAACCAATGGAGCAGTCGTTTTAATGCACAGTACAGTGAGAGCGATAGCAGCGACGAGTCACGGCGAAATTGTTGAGCATACGCCTCCTGCGTTAAAGCTTCAACCAAACTTTGGTGCCTCTCATTTTGGGGTAGGACAAGCTCACATGATTGGGTCCTCGCGCTACTTGTGGCACATTCGGTGAGATTTTTTTTGTCTTTCTATGTAGTGTTGAAAAACGGAAAATTACCTTTTGACATTCTATATCGGCTAGATTCAACGCCGTGAAACAATGGAAAGTACCAAATGCATGCCACCACCGCTAGGGTACCCGTCTTTTATCTCTTTATGGTGACGTGAGATTATCTGGCGTCCAAACGCTTCTTTGTTTTTTGCATCAAAACGCCTGAAACGGCGTCTCTTTGCTCACGCTTTGACCTGTGCTTCGACGGCGTTCGAAATCTTCTTGTTTCTTTGAATTTTCCTCGTGATTGCGTTCCACACCTGAGCAGGCAACCTTCTACAGCGTGACAGTTTTGAGACGCTCAAGTTTTTACCATAGAGTTATTATAATGTACGCTAGAAGTTCAACTGGCGCTAGTGTGCTGACGCAAATTGAAGCAGACAGAAACCAATCGAAAATTGACTCTGAGTATTGCATTTCTATGGGGAAAAGTGAGTGCATTTTCTCCCTGCGCTCGATCATAAGAGCAAATATCCCTAATAATTCGTACGTACTAGGTAGCTTGGAATATTTGTCAGTCAGGCAGACTATAATATTGGTCAGTTACGACGTTTCTTTTCTTAAATTCATTGCATTAAAAGCGGTGCTAAAACGGCTTCGTGCATGTATTTTTGTGCACCGTCGGACACTGCTAGCGTGACCATGACATCGGCGCTTTTCACGATGGGGGAGTACGTGCCGAATGAACGAAAGACATCTGTAAACCAAGGAGGCGGCCAGAACTACGTAGTAACACCAGATCAGGAACTTCCCGTTGTGATAAGCAGCCAGATGGCGCCCCCTGCGCACCTGGTATATAAAGAGCACGTCGCACGAGATTAAACCAGATTACCACTGGGCAAGCTTGCGTGCACTCGTCAATGCCCCGCTGTCCCGGGAACTCGCTGATCATTACAGTGGCGACGAGGAAGTGGAAGTGTTGAACTGCTGCCGTCGGACCGTGCGCCTGTTCTGGAATGCCGGTGGTCGGCAAACTAGAGCCGTTTGACGCTGAAACGAACTGGAGCGAGTACCGGGAGCGGGTTGAACAGTACTTCATCGCCAACGATGTCAAGGATGAGAAAAGGCGAGCCGTTTTACTTACGTGTTTTGGACCGGCCACATATTCGTTGCTTCGAAATCTGCTGGCTCCTGTCAAACCGTCGGAGGCCAGCCTAGAAACCATATTCGAGGTACTAGGCGAGCATTTCTCACCGAAGCCGTCGGAAGTCGTTGCAAGCTTTAAGTTCAATTCACGGATGCGTCATGAAGGTGAGACAGCGGCGGATTTCTTTGCTTGTCTGAACAAGCTGGCGGACGATTGCGGATTCGGCGCGTTCCGAAATAGAATGCTGCGAGATCGCATCGTCGGAGGTATTAACGACGAGATGATACAAAGGCGACTCCTAGAGATTCCAGATTTGACCCTGGACCTCGCAAAAAAGACGGTCGTTGCAATGGAAGCAGCGAAGAAAGATTCGCAGATGCTATCGACGTCTATCCAGCCAAACCTCGCGTCAGCTAACGCCGTGTCACGCGATGCAGCTGTGAAGCCGAAGCGGAAGACTGGCACCATTTCGTGTTTTCGTTGCGGAGGCGAGCATTACGCCACACAGTGCCGTCATGCAAGTACCACGTGTCACAAGTGTCGGGCCAAGGGGCATCTGGCACGAGTGTGCAAGGGGAAGACAGCGGATGCGACCGCCGGCGGCCCGACGACGTCCACTAGAATACCGAAATCGGTCCACACCTTGGACGAAGCGGGCCAGTCGCAAGATGTTTCATTGCCAGAAGTCTACGAGATGTGGGAAATGACATCTTCTGCAGTCGACGGCCAACCTTTCCGAGTGGAAGTTACGGTGAACGGGACTCCCTTGTTGATGGAACTTGACACGGGAGCTAGCGTGTCTGTTGTGTCGGAGGAAACATTTCGACGCGAATTTCCATCAAGGCAGCTGGACCCGTCGCGCGTCATGCTGAAAAGCTATTCAGGTGAACTTTCCCCAGTTCAGGGAAGCCTTACTGCAACGGTGAGACTTGGAAACCGCGAGTGTCAGGACATCCTGTATGTCGTCCCTGGCACCTGCCCATCTCTGCTAGGACGTGGCTGGATGAAAGGCCTCGGCATCGAGCTTTCCAAGGCGAAGGATGTCAACGTGGTGACTTCTGTTGCGAACCTCGTTGCTGAATACTCCAGTATCTTTGATGAAGGTCTAGGAACGTTCAAGGGCGTTGCCGCAAAGATAAATCTTCAGGACAACGCCAAACCAAGGTTTTTCAAGCCACGTGCAGTTCCATTTGCGATGCTTGACAAAGTCAACGAGGAGTTGCAACGCATGGAACGGGAGGGAGTCCTACGTCCAGTGAGGACTTCGGAATGGGCTGCCCCTATTGTACCGGTCCTAAAACAAAATGGGCAGATTCGCATCTGTGGAGACTTCAAAGTCACTGTAAATCCTGTGACTGTACCTGAAAAGTACCCCATTCCGAGAGTGGAGGACCTGTTTGCTAAGCTGAGTGGAGGCGAGAAATTCAGCAAGTTGGACTTAAAAGATGCATACCTACAAGTTCCACTTGATGAGAAGTCGTCCAAACTGGTTACCATCAACACTCCACGAGGTCTGTACCAGTACACTCGCCTGCCGTTCGGTGTGACCTCTGCACCATCGATCTTCCAACGTGAGATGGAGAACCTATTGCAAGGACTTAAGCACGTCGTTGTATATTTCGACGATATTCTAGTGACAGGGCGAAACGATCAAGACCACCTGGAGAACCTGAGCCAAGTGCTAAGTCGGCTACAGCAAGCTGGGCTGAAGCTGAAGCTGTGCAAGTGCGACTTCTTGGTTCCCCAGGTTAAATACTTGGGTCATGTCGTTAGCTCTGCGGGATTCCAACCAAACCCGGAGAAGACTGAGGCAGTTCTGAAAGCCCCAAGGCCTACGGATGTAAAAACGCTGCAGAGCTACCTGGGACTGGTCAATTTCTATCGTCGGTTCCTGCCAAACTTGTCCAGCGTCCTACATCCGTTAAACCATCTTCTAGCGGCAAAGACGCCTTGGACATGGGGTGCGGACCAAGAACAGGCTTTTCGTCAGAGCAAGGAGTTACTGCTGTCTGCCGCGGTATTGGCGCATTATGACCCGAAGAAAGCAGTGGTGCTGATCTGCGATGCGTCGCCGTATGGAATTGGGGCTGTCCTTGCTCACCGAGAAGAGTCAGGTGCTGAGAGACCAATTGCGTTTGCATCTAGAGGTCTTCTGCCGGCTGAGCGCAACTACAGTCAGCTTGACAAGGAAGCCCTGGCTCTGATATTTGGCGTGACTAAGTTCCGGCAATACCTGTGGGGTCGTGACTTCGAAGCGGTCACAGACCACAAGCCCTTGCTGGGGCTGCTTGCTGCGGACAAGCCTGTACCTGAGACCTGTTCGCCACGTGTGCTGCGTTGGGCACTGATGCTGTCGGCGTATAGCTACAAACTGAAGTACAGACCTGGTTCAAACATAGCAAATGCGGATGCCTTGAGTAGGTTGCCTCTGCCTGTTCCTGCATGTTCCATCGAGCGGCCAGCCGAGGTATTTATGCTCGAGGGGGCCTATCCTCGGGTACTACTTGCGTCTGTCGTGGCCGACGCCACTTCAAAGGACTTGACTTTGGCGAAGCTTCGAGATTATTTGTGGTCTGGAGCTGAGCTGCATGACCCAGAATTAAAACCGTACGCTGCTCGAACAACCCAGCTGTGCGTACAAGAGAACTGTATCCTGTTGGGGTCAAGAGTCGTCATCCCAGGATCCTTACAACCAGAGGTTTTACGACTCCTGCATGAAGGTCATCCAGGGATCGCTAAAATGAAGGCAGTGGCTAGAAGCCATGTATGGTGGACATCGTTAGATGAAGACATTACGGCTACAGTGCGGGGATGCCGTGTGTGTCAAGAAAACCAGCGACTCGCACGACCAGCACCGATGATGCCGTGGCCATTCCCAGAAAAGCCCTGGTCTCGTCTTCATATCGATTTTGCTGGACCAATGAAGAACCGATATCTACTCATCGTGGTCGACGCCTACTCAAAGTGGATCGAGGTCGTTCCTGTGTCCACGCCGTCGGCAGAAGCCACGATCCCTTGCCTGCGGGTGATGTTTGCCTGTCACGGACTACCCGATCTCGTCGTATCCGATAACGGGCCGGCATTTGTAAGCAGTAGCTTTAAGGACTTCCTTCGACAGAATGGAATAAGGCAAATTTTAACGCCACCGTATCACCCAGCGTCAAATGGAGCCGCTGAGCGAGCGGTTCAAACCATTAAGATGAAGTTGAAGAAGGCAGCCGTTGGAAGTTTCCAGTGTCAGCTGGCCCGAATCCTGCTCAACTACAGAACTACACCTCATGAAACCACAGGGTGCACTCCGGCGGAGTTACTGATGGGTCGCAAGTTAAAGACTGCGTTGACTCTACTTCACCCGGACCTTAGGTCAAGCATATCGAAAAAACAGCTCATCCAGAAGATGGCGCACGACAAGGGTGCTCGACTGATCCCAACTGTCCAGCCGGGTGATGCCGTTTACGCGAGAAATTTTCGGCAAGGTCCACCGTGGGTACCGGCAACTGTGACCGACACTCCAAGTGACCACATCACAGATGTCACACTCCCAGATGGTCGGTGTTGGAGACGTCATGAAGGACATCTGCGTCCTGACCTAGCCCAACCTAGGGCATCATCGGAGCCGCGACCAGAGCCGGTGGATCAGGCCGCTCCTCCTGATGAGAGTGTGCCCGCTCTCGCTGAGGCTGAACCACTAGATGCTTCTGCCCAAGCGGTGCCTCAAACTGTAACAGCTCAATATCAGCATGAAGATACTCAGCCTGTTCCTGGCACTCCACTACTGAGGAGAAGTAATCGAGCACGAAGGCCTCCTGTGCGCTTTTCACCATGAAGATCGGTGGGACCTCCGCTAATTTTGTTAGGGGGGAGGAGTGTGATAAGCAGCCAGATGGCGCCCCCTGCGCACCTGGTATATAAAGAGCACGTCGCACGAGATTAAACCAGATTACCACTGGGCAAGCTTGCGTGCACTCGTCAATGCCCCGCTGTCCCGGGAACTCGCTGATCATTACACCCGTGCATGTACGATCAAAATAAAATGAAGGCCACGTAATATATTCTGATTTTAAATAAGAACTGCTTTATTCTTTCTGCTCTGTGCGAAGATGCTTGTTTTACGTTCATAACATCACCCGCACACTCGAAATCTTTGAGAACAAGTGCCAGATAAAATCTGCCCGGCAGAAAAAACAATACAACGAGACACCTTTCATAGCCCACGTACTTTATTCTTTACGTTTTGAATGTTTTTATCCGCTCATCAAGATGCGAGACAAGGTTATTTTCATATGGTGACAGGACTGGCATAGTAGCAATATACGAGCGCCACCGGAAAGCTGGCGAACCTTGAACACACTCTATATACCTTTCGAATGTTATTTTGCTTTGAATTGACGCTTGTTTTCACACGCCTGATGCGGACGCAGTTTGGGATTGAAATGTTGCAAAGATAAACATCACTCACTGATGACGAAACATGCGGTAACTCAAGCAATTACACTTTTATAATGTTAATCAAGGTACATACTAATCGGAACGTCCCAAATAACCAAAACATTCTTTGTTATTTTATGGCTAAGAGACCAAATGCGCGCACGATTTTCCCTAGGAATGCACAGGAGCACCGCAAGAGTACACTGGTCTGCTGTCTGCTTCAATTTGCGTCACGGAAGTCAAATAGACACTAGCGCAACTTGAATCTCTCGTGTACATTACAATAACTCTGTGGTTTGTACTACCCAAAACGAATCCTAACAAGTCCGTTTTCGAAGCGCCCTCTAGGCAATGCAGGAGGCCTATGCGGAGAGCAAGTCGTCTGCTCCTTGCGGAGGAGTTGCGGTGACGTCAGAAGGACGTTCAGCTCTGATTGGCTTTGATTGAAAGAATAGTGGGTAGAGCTCAATTCTAGATGCCTTGGGGTCTACCCACTATTTCTTTCAAGCAGCCAATAAGAGCTCGGCGTTCTGACATTTTCGTAACCATTGTGCAAGAAGCCTACGACTTTCTCTCCGCATATCATTGAACAAAAACGTTCGGAAAAAAATTAGACATCTAACGTCTGGCGAACGACAGAGAAAAGGCAAGCACACAACGGGAAGGTTTGCTTACAACCCTGTATTCCATTTCCCGCCCGCTAGATGGCGTTCTGAAGGCGCTGACCAACGTTCGGCACGAGCTCTCCGCTCGTGCCGATTGTACGCCGCCCATGAACTCCTCTATACTCACAAGGCCTGGCAGTTCGACGACAGAGCCGTAAAGTGCCCGGTCGCGGATTCGGAGCGCGAGGATCTTGTAGCACAAAGCATTTCTCGGGAAATCTAAACATCAGCGCACAGCATTTGCAGCGGCGAGGATCCGAAACATGGTTTTCAAACCCGACGAAAAAGAAGTGGTAGCGCGAGCGAAATTCTGTCACTCAGAACTGTTTTTCGGCGTCTTGCCGCAGCGGGGCATCCCTTCACGTGGCTCCCCCTCATCCGTTGTCTGCGGCTCTACCTTTTCAATTTTGGCGACCGCTTCTCGTGGCGATCTGCCAGGCTTTGTCGGTATGGAGGAGGCTATGCGCCGCCACATAACTCTCCTCTCCGGGGGAGTTATGTGGCGGAGTCACTCCCTCTGCTCGGCTCGGAACGCTTTTGTTTCTTTTTTGTTCCAAGTCGCGCGTCTCCCAAAGCGCGTCTCCCGGAGCGTCTCCCGGAGTGAGCTCTTGGCATTTACAATGCTATATTCCGTTCACCCTGAAGTTGAGACTAGAAGCTCCGCCTTCAGCGCGAGCTTTCTGCCCCAGCTAATACAAGTGGGAACGCTCAGGCACGCGCAACAAAAGCGCTGTGGAAGCCAGCGTGCTCGCGCTGAAGGCGGAGCTTCTAGTCTCAGCTTAAGGGTGAACGGAGGATACAGCAAAGTCTTGTTATCGGCTTTTTTTTTTTTCAGAGAGCGCGTGCAATGGGCATTGGCTACTACAGAAACCCTAATTTTAAGCGGCTTCTTAAAGGGAAACTGAAGCAGTTCTGTATTTAAGAAAGAACACTTCAATGGTCTTTCAGGAGTAAAGTGGTAAGCTGAGTGAGTTGGTAAACATCGAGCATGATGAAAATTCGCGCACAACGAGACAAGGACAAAAGAGGAAGGAACACAGAACACTGACTCTGGTATATTACGTCAGCCGTCGGTTGCTTTGATTGAAAAAGAATTTGCCTCTTTTGCGATCATAATGGCTGCGACTGAACTGTATTCCCGCCAGTGCCGGTGTGCCCTGTCACGATTGAAACTTGCTTCATCCTTCCTTTCTTCATCTAATATACCAGAATTGACGGTATGCAGCTGTCTGTGTTCTGTGTTCCTTCCTCTTTTGTCCTTGTCTCTTGTACGCGATTTTTCATCATGTTCAGAGCTTTCACTGTGCGGGTCACGTACACACAAACAAACGGCGGCTCCCGAGAGAACATTTTTCTGCTCGACACGAACGGCTCATGAGCGCTCCGGATTTCGTTACCCGGCTCAGGTGCCGCGTCGTCGGCATAACTCGCCGCTCGTTTACATCAGTTCCGCGCAATGTCTACTGCATAACATGGCTCTACTCACCATCGCACAGCGGATACTGCCCTCTCGTCTGGCTGCCGTATTGCCTCGCAATTGCACCACTTCACGTCACCGCGAGGTAACGCTTCGCATGAGGGTATAAAAGAATACGCAGCAAGACCACCGGGAAACGGAACAGAGACGACATGGAGACTGCGAAAGGGAGACTTCACAACATAATGGCTCCAGACTACAAAAACTGCTCCTCATCTTCGGCTATATTTTAACTACATAAAAAGTTAGTGTTCTTACCAGCTGTTCCAGACCATTTTCACTTGGATTCTGGAGCAACTTAAGACGCTACAAGCGTACTTGCCAGGCACGCGGCTCGTTCAGTGTGAACATCGTTCAGAGAACGTGCTTTTGCAAGTAGAGATTCGGCTTCGCTATCACGTAATGTGAAACATGCATGCTAACGGAAGCTTTAATACAAATCAATACAAAAAATAAAGCAAAAATTAACGTTTAATGTAACGCTGAGGCCGCGAGCAGCATAATTATTTTTTTCATTTTATTTTTATTTCTGTAACGTTTTGTTATCGCATTTACAGATGCTGACAAATGCTTGTATTTTAACGTGGCACGTGCCTAATTGGACGGTACATCGCCGCTTCTATAGTCGTATCGCGTGGATGGTGCAGGCAGCATAACATGGTCGCGTCTTGCGGACAGACTTTCGCGCCCCCTGCCGGAGAGCGACGGGTCTAGGCAGGCCGAAAGCGTAACGTGTTATCTAGAGTTAAAAAGATGACCATTGCCCCTTCTATTAAAACCTTTTCTTTTTGTTACACTCCAATGCACTCCCTGTCAAAACTTGGCTCGATGGGAAAACAAGTTACGTACAGTGGGTGTTATTTATTTATTTTTTGTGCAAGGAGCCTAAAACTATAGGACATGATTTTCTTGACCGCTGGAACGCCTCTCTTTTTTTGGGACGTCCTCCATCCAACTACTAACAAAGACTTGCCTTTAACCCTGTATGAAGTTTAAGTTTCTTACTGTGGAGAGATATGTCAAAATCCCTGTCGATCTATTGTATTTGATAGAATCTGTCTGTAGACTAACATATGTATATGCAACTTTAGAATATGCGCCTTATTGCGTGTTAATTCTCAACGTACTTGAAACCTTGAAATAATTTTAAATTTTACGACCGCGCATTGGTGATCTCCGCAAAGTGATATTTACTGTGCGATGTTTTTTCTGTACTTGTCTTAACCGGCAATAAGAAAAAGAGTAAAAGTCGTGGCCTAGCTTAGTGCTAACTCCTCCGCATTGAACGCTGCGGACTCAGGTTTCATTCCCGCGGACGGCGGGTGATGTTCTTCAAGGTGTTGTCAACCTCGACGACGGACGTCCTACATCGCCAATTAAAACATCAACAACGACAACAACTACATTTACTACATCAACAACGACAACAACTACAACTACTACATCAACGACCAACTACTAGTACTGCTACAACTGCAATATCAACAACGAAATTCACTTCCAGTGTTGGAAAAAGCCATCATAACAGCAATCGCTGTAGACAACAGCATTAATAAAGTACCAAAGTTTATTTATCAAACCAAAACCAACCTGAATGCTGCATTAATCATAGCCATGCTAGTGAAACAAGCCCCGTGCGAGTCTAAACTTCCAACCCAAAACGAGAAAGTCCCAAGTAGTTCTAAGTTTGCGGCTGTCACCAAGATCTACTTTCTATCAAATTGCTTGAAAAACGAAGAGATTATAAAACAAAAAAAGAAAAAAAAGTTGATTAATTTTTTTTTATAACTTCCTCTATCACCATCAGTCATACCGATTTATAAACTGCGCTCAACTGAACCGTAAGACGGTGTAAAAGGCGGCACCAAACACTCTACGGGCAGTTGCTGTCGGAGATGGTGAACTTCGGGGTGGCACCGCAGAGGAGATCAAAGATGAAATCACAGCACGCCGCGTGATTTCCCAGTTGACTTTTGGGGATTAAGAGGGCACATGCCCCATCTGCAGGGTTCAAAAATGGGTCCGTTAGTGAACGTTCGGTATAACACGACTGTGCCGCATAAAATTCCGTTATGCGTAATAAAACAACTATTAGAATCAATGTGCCTTACATTCTAAAGAACCTCATGTGAGAGATGTATGATCAGTTATACTTTACGCAAATAAATATAGCCTGGCTCATTTACACATCACAAAAATAATAAATATCACCAAATGTTGGGACTGAAGTAAATCCTGTCGGAATTACTTATGTTTCTCAATAATCGCAAAAGTTTCCACTATGTATGCATACAATTACCCAGGATCGTTTTAGTCAGTCATTAAAAAGAGCATAGTTTTTATAGCTCTAGTAAATAACTCATCCGCCACATTGTGGCAGAGGTTTCATTAGAGAGGAACATGGCCATCAGAGGCGCATATCGCTCAGTAGGATCTGAGGTATACCAATGAACACACGGATGTCCGATGGCAACATTCATTTATCGGTTTATGAAGTTCATCCTTCACTTCTGTTTTCCGTCTTCTACGGAAATCCCATACTCCCATCACGGCATCAACCATGAATTTTCCACTGACGTCAGAGCTGTTTGGGAGCCGAAGCATCTGAGCACATCGAGAGATGCGCATGTCTACCTCAAGTGGCGCGTTCGCCACCTCTCGGAGACAGAAGTCCATAGAGCGAATAATAGAAGAGCGGTTTTAAAGCCAGATACCCATTAAGAGACCGCACTGAAAGTAAAAGTTACCGCTAGCCGTAGCGTCGGAACAAAGTGGGAGGAGGAAGGAGGTGGCAGCCCGCCCCCTACCTCCAGGAATTTCAAAAATGATATGCAAACAATAAGTGGAAGGGAGCGGAAAATTGCTCTGGCCCCCTACCACCGCCGTGGCACCCCCCCCTCCCCCCTCCCGCATCTCCCAAATATTTCCACCGCCTTTAACCGCTATGCAGACAGGTGTACCTGCGGACAGTTATCTGACTGTATACATTGTACTTTGGTAGCCCACAACTTCACGGGCAACACTGTTATTTTCAAACCACTTTTCAGAGTGAACCGATAACCACGATTTACAGTTGCGATTTTATCAGGTTTTGGTTTAGTATGATATATCAAATTTGAGTTTCTCTCTTGTGTTGGTTCTTTTAATATGTAGGTACTGATCTGGTCACTTGTTAGGCTTCGAGTCGGGCTCGACAGCCTGGCGGCGTATCACCGCTCGAAGTGTACAATAATTAGCACAAGATTGCGCTAGTAGAAGTAAATGCTTAATAATCACGCTGAATTAAACTGTGAGCTGCGTCAAGCTCGTTGTATCTTTTCTAAATTGCCCACAAGTTCATCAACTGATCATGTGAACTATGCAAGCAAACAGTAATATAGATTTGAGCACCCTGCAGGACGACTATAAAGATGAAAGACAATGTTATGCGGGCAGCATAATTTACCATGCAAGAAATGGAGAATTACAACACGGGTATGTACTGCTAAATAAAAGAGAGGAAGATAGAGTCTTACCGCCTGCGTATGGCAAACGGAGTACTTCGCACTTCTTGATGTCTTTGTAAGCTGAGTAAGTCGGCACCCACATATCCTCTGCGAAATTACAAAAAAGGAAAATATGTCATCACAAGTTTCCCTTCATAAAGTATTTCTATTCACCTGGATCACTAAACAAATTAATAAAGGAAATGTAGTTAGAAATATGCCAAGTATGTGGCATATAATCATAGTTAAATATTCAATCTTCCTTATTTAAGTAAACTTGAAGGTAAACATTCGGCAGCTCTCTGCCTGGTTAGGAATATATATTAAATGGACACTGACACCCGCCAGAATATTTTGTTCTCTTTTTGCCAGGCAATCCATTATTACCTCAGATGACTACCCTATCAATATTTTGCTAAATCGTCACTAATAATTTTAATAAAGTAAGAAAACGCAACAGCTCGAAACCGAAACCGAAACTACACAGGGAAGGAAGGAGAAATATAGAGGAGAGGGTTGCCGGAAATCACGTGGCTGTGCAACGTTTATTTTTCTTTTCTATGAACGTATTTGCAGTTGTTTAGAAGCTACAAAAAAGTGATATATTTTTGTCTATCTTTAGCAATGAATGCGTGCTTTCGATGACGCACGACTTTTATTATCGTTTGGTGGTTGTGTCTTAACCATAGAAAACGGCACGTGACTACGGAGAAGCGAGTGAGCGTGACTCAAACCGGCCAGTTCTCGATCTGAGGTTTTCGGGCCGAAAGGAAATGAATTTCGAGCCGCAAATTTTGTTCTGGGTGGTTTGGCTCTCATATGTCATCTACGAATAAAAACCTCGGCGAGCATCTATACCCTGTCAGTGTCCCTTTTAAGCGAAAAATAGGACCCTAACCAAAAGTTTAATAAACAGTAACCCAAAGTTTCGAGACCGGTTTGGTCCCTTGTTCACGAGTGAGTGACGAAAATAACACTTGTCAGTTAAATACACACACGAATGTATTTAGGCGACGCGTGTACTTTTCGTCTATCCCCCGTGAACAAGGAACCGAACTGGTGTCGATATTTTGGGTTATTCTTTATTAAACGTTTGGTTAGAGTCCTATTTTTCGTTTCAGTAAACTTAAACAAACGATCACTGAGACATGCTTTATTATGATATCTCGTATTCAAAATGGTTTACATCGTTATTTTCTTGGTTCATTATGCACTTCAATTCTTAAGGATGTCAAGAGTTAGTCGCTGCCCATAAATTCATAGAATAATTAGAGCGTAATTGTTACGGACAAGAATGTAATACATGTTTTTGAATTAAGGCTATACAGTTCGATTTAGGGCCCTATTTGTAGTTATTAATTTCAAACGTCCAGTCAAAAACGATGGAGTTTGTGCACGAAGACAAGGGGCTTCTATATTTTTTTTCGTTTTTCTATTGCTGTTTAAAGCTCTAAGTCAAATGCCACTAGAGAAGTAACTACTAGAATGCACTAGATGTTACTTCTCACAGAGTCCCGAGTCTTGCTCTCACTAAAACGTTTACTTTCATAAAAAGATTTCCATTTTTGAAAAGTTCCAACAAACAACTAGACCTTTAGTTCAGAATGAAAGTTATTGTTGAAGACGGGGCTTGAATAAAATAATACTCACGACCTTGAGGTTGAAATTTCACAATGTTTTCGAGCGTATAATCCGGAGATAAGCCGAGAGTCACTGTTAGATTACTGGAATATAAATCACCAACGCTCTGATAAGTAATTTAACGTGATCATGCTAAGCAAACAGAAGTTCTCTTTTTCGCTCTTCATTTCAGACCACACTTTCAGTTTCGTAGCACTTGCTACGGTAACCCCACCAAGCTGAAAATTAGCGAAGGGTTTTACTGGGTGTCTAAGGAGCGGCCAGGCTCTTTAAATCGATCGTGAAATTCGGTTTCGTAACCTATCGCGCTACGACTTTGCGCAGCGTTGCCCACAGATGGTGGGCAACGCTGCCCACCATCTGTGGTGGGCAGCGTTGCCGTTTCGCACGGGAGACAAGAGATGGCGCAAGCGTTCGCGACGCCAACTGCCGCCAACGAGCGAGCATACGGCGCCAAGAGCCAGCGTCTTAAGCAGACGATCTTTTCGACTCAAAAGTGGCGCGAGTTTTTTTTATATCAGTTGCCAATGCATTATTTTATCATCGTTACTAATCAAACATATTGAATGGACACATAGTCGATTAAAAAAATGGTTTGTGGGGTTCTTTTGACTGTTTTTTTTTCGTGGTACTTATGTCGTCTGCTTTGCAGCTTCTTGTTCCGCGTCTGTTTTTGTTTCTGCGACTGTCGCCGCCTGCCAACGTTACTAGAACCACTCAGTTGGGAAACTGCCATAGAGACTGCTCTAAAAAAGTGGCACCGATCCGTCCACGAGAACCGAGCTAATGGCGATCCCAACGCCGCCACTTCTCCCTTAGCGGCCAGTCCAGGAACTTCACGTGACTTCCATTTTCCTTGTAATCGGCCATTTTGGGGCCTGAACAGATACTGTGGACAAGGCTTCGAGGTGCCGCCCCCGACTCCCAAGCGGACGCGCCGCGGCGTACTACCGTGGTTAATATGCGCCTAACTCAGGACGCGCTACCTGAAATCCCCGCTGAGGCAGGGTTGTATAAAAACAATATTAATTATACTGCAAAACCTTGCGAACTAAAGATTTTAGAAAACAACACGCGCTCCCCCATTTTGTACTAAACTCCAATAAAAGTTACTACAAAAAGAGTTTTTTTCCGTTAGTTTTTACGCAAAAACATTCTTTCTAAAAGCTCAAGGTGACCACAGTTAAGACAAATGATACAGAGTGGCGCTGTTGTCGCATTTAACTCGGTCTCGGTGGACGCCAGCGGCCCAGGTTTCAAGGGTGAGTTTCCCAACTGAGAGTTCTAGTAACGTTGCCGCCTGCGGAACGCGCGCCGCTTTTGAGTCGAAAAGATCGTCTGCTAATGACGCCGGCTCTCGACGCCGTAGGCTCGTTCGTTGGCGGCAGTTGGCGTCGCGACCGCTTGCGCCATCTCTTGTCTCCCGTGCGAAACGGCGCCTATTGTTTAAAGTCCGGTGGGTTCGCTGCATTTCCATAGGAGCTAAGCCTTTTTCTTTCTTTACTTTTTCCTCAGGTGAGTTCACTCTTTGAAAACTTTACAAAACAAATGCACCACCTGTTGGCAACGCTGCACAAAGTCGTTGCGCGATAGGTTAAGAAACCGAATTTTGTGGTAGATTTAAAGATCCTGGCCACTCCTTGGGACACCCGGTAGGTTGTTGAAGTTGTAATCAACGTTTTCTCTTGTTTCTTATTTTTATTGCTTTTTGTTGTTTCTTGTTTTTGGCACTCTTTCTTTCTTCGACAATATGATTTGTTTTGGTTAAGTTATTATAAACAAAACGAGAAGTGGAACCGGTTGGAAAGAGTGACTTTGTACATAAATTCAGTCAATTCTTACACCAAAAGGGGAAGTCGCTTCTGTATAAAAATACTAGCCAATGTTTTTTTCACTCCAGAAATTAACTATATATTGACAGCCGTAAGAATTAGACTACACCCAATGTTGTGCCCACAATGGTGATAAGATAAAACGTTTTAGAACTTCAGAATTGTATCCCAACTTGTTGGGCTTCCGTTGCTGCTACCCGCCCTGGAGAATGTCACGAGCACCGGTTTAAAACTTAGTCTTTTATTGACTGTTGTAGTCTTTCGTGAATCACGCTACTCTCCGCGTATGCTTCTGCTTCCGGCCCTTCACCAGTGACCAAGGGCCGCTCGCCTGGCCGATTGCACTTCACCGCCTCGCGGTGGACATGGCCAAAGACGGTTTGGCATGTGCGAGCAACCTGGTCGAGCGCTATGTGCACACCACAGTGCCCACAGACTGTTGAGGTTCGAACGTTAAGACAAACGATATCTTAGACGAGTTACAACATTTACACCGCAGCTCATATGTCTGTCTGGCAGAATGAAGGTGACGAGATTCCCTGTTCCGTCGTCGCATGTTAGTGACGGCAACGTGAAGTGGTACACTCTAAACAGGCCAGGTGACAAGTACGTCACTGAAAACTGCTAGAAAGCTCATATTTTGGAGGCGGGGCATCCCAAACCTTGGACAGCAGTTGCAGTTTAATAACAGACGGCTCCTACAAAACTTGGTTGCTCGTGCGCAGGCGTGCATAACCGCGTGACGACGAGGATAGCGGATAGGGAGGTTGAGCCAAGCTTGGAGACGCTTGCAGGCTAGAGGGCCTAGATTGTGGAGAGGGTCCATCTCAAATCATGGGGATCGTCTGCAATTTAATGGCGGACGACACCCCCACCACCAGCGCCGATTAGTCGCCAATGCGCATGCGCTGCGTAGTTGCGTGGCGAGGAGGAAGGCAGACGGAAAGGCAGGGACGCTATCAGACGATCAACGCGTTCGTCACCTCCTCGCGGCTCGTACTGCAGACGTGGCCCATAAACCACGTGACCCCGAGCGAGCAGTTGGACACTCTCTGTGATACGGGCTCTCTATTGCAGACGATCGACACCATCGCCTCCACCTCGCACCTTGTACAGCAACCGCGGTTCACAAACCACGTTACCTCAATCAATTACCTGGAAACAAGACACTAAAAGCTGTGAATGAACCCGCAGCTCTTAGGAGCCCGTTTCCGGGTTGAGCGGCGTCGGCGTCGCAGTCGCCGTCGGCATAACCGCGCTAAATTTAGCGGGAAAATCAACGTCACGTGACCTTAACACCAATTTGATACCCCGCTATATTTAGCGGAGAAAACGACGTCTCATGACTTGGTGTGACGTCACCTCTGAACAAATTCAGTTTCTCCGCTTGATTTACGGGGAAAATTGGCGTCCGTTGACCTCAACTGCAATTCAATTCCTCGCTAAATTTAGCAGGAAAATTGACGTCACGTGACCTCAACACCAATTCAGTTTCTCCGCTATATTTAGCTTGGGAAATGACGTCACATGACTTGGTGTCATGTCACCTATGAACAAACTAAGTTTCTCCGTAATATTTAGCGGGACAATTGACGTCACGGGATTTCAATACCGATTCAGTTTCCCCGCTAAAGTTAACGGGGAAAATGACGTAGCAGCACTTCGTGTCACGTCACATATGAACAAATTCAGTTTTTCTGCTAAATTTAGCAGGAAAATTGACGTCAGTTGTGGAGGAGGAGAAGGGGAAGGCACGGAGGAGGAGGAGTATGAAAGGAGGTTGAGGAAGAGGGGAAAGAAGGAGTAGAAGGAGGGAAGGAGGGATTGGAGCGGAGAGGAGGAGGATGGTAGGGGAGGAGGAGAGGGTACGGAGAAGGAATGGCATGCCCTCCCTCCGCACCCTCCCCTTCTCCTCCATAAGAGCTGAGCTCTAATTTCGTGTTACAGAGATTTGTAAACGTCTTTAATATTTTTGTTTTTCATTACTAATAAACTAGTACCCCACTCCTCGAAATCACAGCACGCGAGAAAAAAAGAATAGACATCTTGGAATAATCTCCAAGTTGATATTACTATTATGGTTGCCCATTATAATGAAACCACGATTCCAAAAAAAAATGCGAAGAATGTTGTTAAATTTAGAAGCATGCTCACCTTGAAAAGCTTGGATCGTACTCAACAATGAGTGGGTAAGCGCCATTTTCTCCGGGATCAGTCTCCGTGAATCTGACACATTTAGCCGTGCCCCCGAAAAATGGGTCTGTCTCGTTGTTCCTGTAGGCCACGTACCATGTCTCTTCGAGGGGAAAAAACTGCAAAGTGGGATCGCGGTCAAAATACAGAGGCTTATGCTCATCTTTGAGATTGTTTTGGACGGGCTGGTTTTCGGCAAAGCCTCGAGCAAAGTAAGCAAAGTGTGGACATAGTAGAGAATATTGTAACGTCTAGCTTATATATCTTTCTCTCAACTTACCGAAGACTGATCCTGGTACTCTTGAAGCGCTGGATTTTGTTCTGGGTATTGCGTGCTTGCGTAAATGCTATGAGGTACCAGGTAAGCCGTTACGGCGAGCAGAGCAAAAAGCATCGTTCTGAATGGTTGATATTCTTTATCACTCTTCAATCTCTGTTGACTACAGTAGCGTGTCAGCGTTCACCTCACTCTATTTTATAGTCCTCGCAAGTGGGCTTATCTTTGTTTTCTGCGCATGGGAAAGGAGGAGCGAAGGCGTAAGCGCAGGTTGGTGACGCTTTTGACTAAGCTCCGCCCCCGCACATGTCGGGATGTCGGCTTGGGGTAAACAACATAGGCGTCGGTAATGGCAACCACGCCGCCGCGGCGACCGTGATTTTTATTTTTTTATTGTAGCACTGTTGATATTTTTTGAGTTTACAAGGACGAGCCGCTTTGTGATCCTTACGATTCCTCCATCGTCTGATCGAGGCATTTCGAAAATTCCAAGATAAAGACAAAGAAGACCATCAAAAAGAAGGCGCTTCTCCATCCTGGCGATTGAAACCCGTCTCCACACTGTTAGCATAAAGGGTGTATTTGGGTAGTATTTGGGGGTAGAATACACCTGATTCGCACTAATTCTAAAACTGTTCACGCTCCGCAAGAACAAAACAGTTACCAATGTCACCTGAGGTCGTAAGAACGTGGTTTTGTCCACGAGTAAAAGTCGTTACGTGCAAAAGACCTCGAAAACAACGACGAACTCGTTGGAAAACACCCCGGCAGTCCATCAATATCGACATCAGCCGTAGAGAAGCAGTGGTAATATTATCAGTCCCCCAGATCAAAGGTAAAGTCACTCAAGCGTTAACAATGCTGGTAAACGCCAAGCTGAAAAAGATCTGTAAAGGCATAAGGGTAAGGTTCCTAAATCTCAGTCGAGACCTAAAAGAAGACGCAATGGAGAAGGATGGCCTACACCACCAAGAGAGAGGTGTGCGAGTGGTGACGGAACAACTAGGAGAAGTGGCCTGCCGTTTATAAGGTATACACCGAAAAAGAGGATCCTAGACGAAAGAGAGAAAACACGACCACACAGGACCAACGGCGAGATCATGCGAACCCGCTGAAAGTATGAAAAGCAGGAACGGTGTCTGCTGGACGGCCTCACGTTCGTTTCTCGCTCGCGAAACTACGGCAAGTGTTTTAGGAACCGAGATACCACCATGTACAACCCATCGAAAATCATGCAATTATTTCGGGACTACCACAGCAACTTCCCGCGACTGGGCTCGGGTTGCGATTCGGCAGTGGGGCCACAGAGATTCGTAAAAAACAAACGAAAGATTTCTGGTTCCTCGAGAATCAACACCCCAAACAACTGCCAACAGACTCTCTGTTGGGAAGATATATGGGGAGCTCCACTCTCATACCATGGTGCCTAAAGCGCGTCTCCGACTTTTGTGTCTGCCTCGCCCAAAAAAATGGTCCCTCGATTTACGCCTGATGACGTCATACAAGTGTCATGCAGTCGACAGTCGCGATCCTGGCGACGTCCCAACAGCTGTGGTGTACGTGGCAGATGCCTGTTCTGCTGCTGGACGCTCTCCAGTGCGACAGCCCACGGAAGCTTGGGCCGCCAGAGGTTGGGACGCCGTGACGACAGCGACACTGGCGGTCGCTTGTTTTACTCACAGCTTTTCGTTAGCATTTCGACGACCAACCGCCATGATCGAGAAATGCAACAGCATAAAACTTAGGCTTCTCTGAAGTCATTTGTTGCCACTTCGGGAGCACTTTTGATGTATGGGCGGCATAGGACTCTAAACACACCAGTCAAAGACGCTTTGCAGGCACCATACTCATACGCCGGTGCCGTTTTACGACACAAACACGCAGCCCTATCTCGCACGCAGACTTGTACACGTTACTGGAAAAAGCAACTGATTACAATTACTTCACTGTAAAAAGTAACCAATTACAATTACAATTACAACCTCAAAAAGTACTCGAAAAATTACTCTAATGTAATCGATTACTTCACATGATACTTTTAATTCGACTTTTTTTTTGTTATTAGTGTAGCATAATCCTTAGAATCTCGCACTCAATTGTTCCGAAAAAAAAAGCCTAGACCGTTTTTGCTTAGAGCTGAGTGAGTGACGTAAACACCCCAATCCCTCTCGTGAAAAAGAATAAATAAATAAAAAGAGCGCTCTTTAAATGCATTACGTACAGTAGGCTGGATAAGGTAATTTTTTATACCCGGGCGTAAGCTCCGGTGTACCATAAAACAAAATGTACCCAGGAAACAAAACATAGTGAAGTGGCTTATTAATTCTTAACGTCCCGTGCTTAGTGGTTTCGAAAAAGAACAAAACATTCACCATTGCTTAGATCTGAGTGACTCCAGCACACCCCCCCCTCCAACTCTCTTTTAAAGAAAATATTGAGAAAAAATGTAATGGGTAATTCTGTAATCGATTACAGCAAAAAAGTAACTGAATTACAAGGATCGTTACTCCTGAAAGGAAGTAATTGAGGCGTTACAAAATTACTGTAAAATGTAATCGATTACAAGTAATCCATTACTTGTAACGCGTTTGTACAAGTCTGCTCGCACGGCAGTCAAAAATGCGCGCGCGATCGACGCGATGCTAGAAGGAGCGAGGTCCAACAGCCCGCACCCCTTCACGTGCGCGGCCATCAAGTCTACTTCGGTGAGACATCAGCCCCCATGAGCGTCCCCCATATCACAGTGTCACTCATATCTTAACACGAACTCCGAGTCATATCACGGAATCACTGAATATCATCTCACGCACTCAGACTAATGTCACGTGGTCACACAATATATTCTTACGAAGTCAGACTTGTACCGCGGAGTCACTCAATATCATCTCAAGAACTCAGACTCATATCACGGAGTCAATCTGTTGGGTATAACATAACAACTGTTTATTTATAAAAATGTACAACAAGTGGCAGTAGTATAAATATTTGTTCTATGCAACAATAGATGGCGACACTTGCTCACAAATCAATATCATCTTACGAACTCAGAGTCATATCACGGAGCCACTCAAATACACTCACAAACACGCGGTCAGTGAAAGTGAATTTAGTGAGTGAGATTGTGAATGAGTTTGCCGAGGTTTAAATAAACCCTTAATTAAATCCTAGCTAAAATGTACGCATACAGCCTTAAAACGCATACAAATTTTGCCGCCGACTAGTGATTCGTTTAGAAGGTTCACAACGCAAGCCGCCCGTTACCATATGCTACCCGAATTTACCAGGCACTTCAATAGGGGTGACAATTTTATGTTGTACTTCAGATCAAAATTTTTCTAAGTACCAGTGGCCTGCGATTATGCTGCCTAAAATTTAAAAAAAAACGCGTCAAAGCGTTAATTGCGGCGGATCAATGCCACCTTGTGCGATTTGCAAGCAAAGCCATTTGGATTGATAGCTGCGCAGGCAATGCATACACGAAGAAAACAGCGCAAAGTATAGGCGAAAACGGCACATCTCACATCTCGGGTCGAACCTAGGTCCGCAGAGTAAGAAGCAGACATCATAGCCACTGCACCAACACCACATTTTTTTTATTCATTTATACGGGCATCCGTCCATCTAGAAAGAATCGGGTTTACCCTTACCCCTAGTGTAAAAGGTGAGGCCAGAATGACCTTGCCTAGTCAATCTCGTCCTTAGGTCACTACCGGACATTCTAGGTCGAATGTTCGAGTTGTCGACTGTAGTAAACCAGGAGTTGACCGTGGCCGTGCCGGCTCACTCTCCCGACTACGAGGCACGCAGCGGGCCCAGGTTCGATTCCCGTGGGCGGCGGTGATTTTATTCAAGGATTGGGCAACATCCACGACGGACGCCTTACTTCGCCAACTACAACGACAACTACAACTACGACAACATCAACAACGACGTCATTTTCAAGAGTGGGAAGAGCCCATAACACCTATCGCTGTAAGATATAGCAGACCACCAGATGCCGTCGTAGCACTGTGAATGCAAAGAGCTCGTGCAGGGATACGCGGTTTCACGCGCACCCGAATTAGAAAAGAAAGAAAAGTGTTCGGAACAAATTGGAACAAAACAAAGGAGTTCGGAACAAAACAGATGTCTCTTTTGTTCACCCACCCCATGGTGCCTAAACGCATCGACGATGGCCAATGACTTCGCCGTGACGTGCCGCAGCTGAGTGTACTTTGGATAAACGAAGGACTGCTCGGTTTTTTTAATGAGCCGACGTCCATTATTGCCCTATATTGTCAAAACAAGACATGAGAGTGTGGGCGCCTTTAATACGTATTTCAGTAAACACAAAGAATACCTTGACGGTAAGAAAGAAAACGACATTTCCCTTCTTGCTGCGTTACTTGTTTTTGCACTGATACAAACGTCACATGAGACCACAATGTCAATTCTTGTTTTGATGCTATTGCGCTTGGTGGATGTTGGCTAACAGAAAACAAACGAATTGTTTTTCGTTTTGTTTTTTATTCAGGTAACGTCATGTTTTGAAACTTTAGCGATTGATCGCAACCACTAGCGTCATATTTTAGTGGCGTAATAGATTTCTCTGATACGTTACTTGTTTTTGCACTGATACAAAAGTCACATGCGACCACAATGCCAATTCTTGTTTTGACGCTATTCCGCTTAGGTGGATGCTGGCTAACAGAAAACAAGCGAATTGTTTTTCGTTTTGTTTTTTATTCAGGTAACGTCATGTTTTTAAACTTTAGCTTTTGATCGCAACCGCTGGCGTCATATTTTAGTGGCGTTATCGATTTCTGCGATGCATAGTTTATTTCCACGGCCGAAAAACACGGTTCTTTGTTCTCCAGAACACCCGGTACTTGGCGACAACAGGAAGCTCGCACTTAATTTTCAGGCATGCGCCGGATTTACTTAAGCGGCGATGAATGCGTTATAAGCGGGAGCAACGAAGCTGTCCCCGACAGCCCTTTAGAGTTCTACGGGCATCGCCGGAGTTACGCACCATTCAGGCTCATGATCACTAAAATGAAGCCAACGACAGAGCGCTCACATAAAGAACAGAATATACAAAATAGGAGGAAGAGTGGAAGACTCTCCACGCAGCATGACCGCGGACGGCTTTCAGGGAGCGGAAGAGCCGAAGTTAGAGTCGCAGTAGAATATTTTAGCACAAACAGTAGATGGTCCTAATGCTGAATGCACCCAGGCAGGTGTTAAAGCTATTTTATGAATATTGTTTAAAAGAAAGTTTTTAAGTTAATGTGGGCAGGCAATGCAATACACGACAGTAATAATGAAAGCTATAGCATCACTAGTTGAAACAGCGCCAGTTTTTGATTGTACTAATAGCGATAAGCGACAAAGAACATCTTACACTATATGACTTGTGGCGAGAGAGTCACGACACAGCCTGGAATGGACACGGAAGGTTACTCAAACTCTCTTCCGGTGTTCGTTTTAGAGCGCAGCTCTCAGGCGCGCGTTTCCGGGTTGAGCGGCGTGGGCGTAGGCATAACCGCGCGTTGGATTATGGGACGTTTTCCATAATGTCGTAACGTATGATGTCACGAGTGTAAAGTATTCCCGCTAATTTTGGCGGGAATATGTTTCGTTAAATTTGGCGGGAAATATTTCCGCTAATTTTAGTGGGGCGTTTTTCATAATGACGTCACACGTGACGTCATGTGTGGCGTCACACGTCAAGCTGACGTGTATGATGTCAGGTGTGACGTCACACGTAGATTTTCACGTCACCTGTCACGTGACCTCACGTGTGACGTCGTACGTGACGTCATATGTGAAACTCACGTCACACGTCAATTCCACGTGTGACGTCACACGTGACGTCACGTGACACGTGACGTGAAACTTTACGTGTAACGTCAGGTGACGTCACACGTGACGTCGCACGTGACGTTATATACATCAATTTTGCAAAATTTGCCGCTAAATTCAGCACAAAAATTTTGCCCCCTAATTTAGCGTGACAATAGACCCGCTAAATTTAGCGGCGGAAATGTTACCGCTACTTTTAGCCGGAAATCTCCGCTGAATTTAGCGGCAACGATTCCCCGCCAAATGTAGCGGAAAAATATAGCGAACATTTTCTGCGAAGTGGGAGGAGAGGAGGGGCATGCTCTCCTCTCCGCACACCCACTTCCTCCTCCTCAACAGCTGCTCTCCGATTCGGTATTACAGAGGATTGCAAATTCGTCTAATTTTTCTCCCTATCATATGTTTGTTCATCTATTTCTAATGTGTAATAAATAAGCAAAGAAACAATTCGACGATTTTGTAGATGGTGTTGGGTATTTTACTAACTTTTGGAACAATATTGGTGCTCATATTAATATTTTCACATACGAAATACCGCTTTGAAAATAACTTTTATGGTAAATCACAACGTCCTAGCAATCGAAAACTAATTTGGCACTTAATTGAAACTGGGTTTAATTCACTTGGTACACGCGGTAGTGCACCATAGCAATCGGTTTAAAGATAAACACACCATATTCATTTGTTTGAAACTACAGTTGGCGGAATGTTTTGTGAAAGCCAGCGGTTGAACATTCGGCTCGAAAGCTCGGAGTGACAATTTCGGTTTATTAATTTTGTTAGTGTGATGATGTGTGACCGGCTCGAGTGAACAAAAAGTATGTGGAGGTCTAACAGTGCTTCTACACTGGCTGTGCAGCGCACATACCTGTTTCCACTGAAAAACCTGCTGCTTTTACAACAACGTCACACTGAGTAATGTTGTGAACGATGGTTAAAACGACCTTGTTTTTTTAAATAGTATTGTTATATGCCCTTCAGCTACTTCGAATATAAAACAAAAACCCAGATTCACGTCCTTGAGTTATAAAATAAAACAGTCAATTTATAGTGCATGCTTTGGAGAAGATTGAAGAAACACGTTGATTTAATAGATCGCTAAAACGTCGGTCTCAACCTTGGATTATAACGTAAACACAATGCCTCTGATGGCCCTTAAACACATCCAGGGTGTGTGAAAGTTTCAGGTAACAAAAATTAGAAATTGCGTTATTTAATTTCAACGCAACAGTAAAACAAAATCTTCCATTAGCATGCCAAATGTCGTATTTACGACTCAAGATCCATGAAGAAACTCAATCTTCATCTTCCTTGTACAGCCATCGCACATTACGCCATACCAATAAACATCGTCATCTTTTTGCTTGGTTTTGTTCGACGTTACTAGAACCCTCAGTTGGGAAACTCACCGTTGAAACCCGGGCCGCTGGAGTCCACCGAGACCGAGCTGAATACGACAGCAGAGCCACTCTTTATCATTTGTCTTTACTGTGGTCACCCTCAGTTTTCAGAAAGCGTGTTTTTGCGTAAAAACCAACGGAAAAAAACTCTTTTTGTATTACGTTTTTTGGAGTTTAGTACAAAATGAGGGGCGCGTGACGTTTTCTAAAATCTTTAGTTTGCAAGGTTTTGCAGTACTATTTATATTGTTTTTATACAACCATGCCTCAGCGGTGATTTCAGGTAGCGCGTCCCGACCTAGGCGCATATCAACTTCGGTGGTAATTCGTGGCGCGTCCGCTTGGGAGATGGGGGTGGCACCCCTGAAAACCCTTCCACCGTATCTGTTCCGGCGCCAAAATGGCCGATTAAAGCCAAAATGAAAGTCACGTGCAGTTCCTCGAGTGGCCGCTGCGGGATAAATAGCGGCGTTGTGATCGCCATTAGCTCGGTTCTCGAGTACGGATCGGTGCCACTTTTTCAGAGCAGTCTCTATGGCAGTTTCCTAACTAAGGGGTTTAGTAACGTTGGTTTTGTTTAACCATGGTGTACGGCTCATTCCTCGGGGTGGAGTTTTATGAAATTTGGTGCCGAAACCCTGAGATGACAATGATATAGGCACGACGAAGGACGACGGGGCATCCAGCCGCAACAAAACGAGCCCAGGGACGCCGCAAGAGAACGAGCCCCAACGACGCTACCGACGTTATTACTCAACGAGGCCTAGTGACGCCGCAACGCCGCGAGACCCAGAGACACCATGGAACGATTAAAGCAGAAGCGAATGACTCTGAGGTCTCAAGTAACGAGGCTAATCTCCGACATCGACGCAGCTATCGCAAACAACTCAGACGAGCGAAGCCTCAACGTACTATCGGTGAGGCTCAGTGAGTTTTGAATACAGCTGAGAAACGTGAACGCATCCATCGAACCCCTGGTATCTGATGGAGACGAGCAAAACTACGCCCGCACGATTCAATATGACGGCAAGATTGTCACGTACAATGCCGCCATCGCACAGGAGGTGGAAGAACTCCGACGAGCGAGCCCCCAAGTCGGTACAACGCGGATTCACCACGACGGCGAGGGAAACGTTGCAACCTCTAAGGTGAAGCTGCCGAAACTTGAGCTTCAACGGTTTGGCGGTGTAGCTACCGATTGGCAACCCTTCTGGGAACAGTACAAACAAGCCATACTTGATAACGACAGCCTTTCTAACGCCGAGAAGTTCTTGTACCTGCGGTCGGCGCTTACGGGAAGGGCAGCATCAGCAATAGATGGCATTCAAGCAACGGGAGAAAACTACGATACTGCCATTGAACTACTGAGGGAGCGCTTCGGTCGGACTGACGTTCTTATTCAATAACACCTCTCCCAACTGCTTGATTTGCCAGCAGTACGACACTCGAGCAAGGTGAGTGGACTACGACGTCTCTATGACCACTTGCAACGTAATATAGCCGCTGTCTCCGCGCTCAGGGGTTCAAGAGCGACACTTGCGGAGCTATGCTCTGCTCTGCGCTACTGATAATGCTAGTTCGTCATTGACTACCACAAGTTCGACGTCTTACAGACAAGGAAAACGACGGTATCCAAATAGAGAGCCAGCAACGCTTCCTGAAGCTCGAAGTGGAGAGCCGTGAAGAGGCTAAACAAGTTCGTCAGCAAGAAGCCAAGAGTATGAGCCATACCAAGATAACAAAAGACGAGAATACCTCTTCCAAGGGATCAGCCGTTTCTCTTTCCTCAACGAGTCACTCCAAGCAGACTGAACCGTGTGTATTTTGTGCCACACGACACGAGATTGCCAGACATCAATTTCTCTAGAGGAGAAGAGATTTCAAGACGCAGGGCGATGTTTCCGGTGCTCGAGCAAGAGACACACCTCCGAAAAATGTCGCAACAAAAAAATCAAGTGTGCAACATGCGGGCAAAGGCACATAACTCAAATGTGTGGCCCATCCTGGAAGAAAAGTAAGAACACCGCAACCGAGGTGCACTGTGCGACTGGCAGGAACAGCGATAAAACACCTGCTGTACTACTTCAAATAGCTCAGGTCTGGGCAGATGGGAACCAGCGAAGAGCTCTCACGCGCATCTTTTTTGATGGAGGAACCCAACGACCCTTCGTGATGAAGCAACTTTCACGTAAGCTGCGGCTCGAGGTTGTTGGTGAAGAAGACATTACTATCTACCTCTTTGGAGGAGCGTGAAACATCATCAAGAGAAAACGCAGACGGGACGAGTCTGGCTAAAGAGCCAGTGCAACCAAAAGGAGCATTACCTAGAAGCTCTGGCGATACCAGAGATTGGCTCCGATCATCTTCTTCTACCTGAGTGTATAGTAGAAGGAATCCAAATACGGACAGCTGAGCTGGCAGACATCACCTTGCCACCAGACCGGTTAACAAGACATGGCATCGACATTTTTATCCGGACTGACTACTATTGGACTCTTGTCTCTGGTGAGGTCCAAAAATGCAAGGCGCTCTGGTCGCTGTCAAAACAAGCTTTGGGTGGAAACTACAAGGTCCGGTTCCCCACAGAGGTTTGACGGCCTCCTGTGCTACAGTGGCAGTTCTGAATGCCAATGTGGGTGGCAGCACATGCTCATTGTCCACCGAGCTCTGGTCATTCTGGGAGCTGCAATGCATGGGCATCACCGATCCTAACCTCCCACAAAAGGAAGAGGATAATAAAGTTGTCATAGCGTTTACATCACCCATCAAAGCAAATTACCGGACGGTACGAGATGGCCTTACCTTGGAAGCCAATGAGCATTCAGCTTACAGACAATGAAGGAGTTGCAAAGAAGCGTTTGGTGAACCCCACAAAGAAGTTGCTTCAGGGCAATATGATGCTGACTGAGTATGATAAGAAAATTCACCAGTATCTCCAGCAAGAGTTCGCTGAAAATATTTTAACAAGTGCACACAAGGCCGAAAACCGAGTGTACTACATGCCTCACTGTGCTGTGTTACGACCTGACAGCATCTCAACCAAAGTGAGAGTCGTGTTTGATGTGTCATCAAAAAAACCAGGGTGTCTGTCTCTAAATGACGCACTAGAGCTAGGACCAAACCTGAATCCAGACCTCCTGAAAGTGTTACTAAACTTTCGGATTCACCGTATTGGTCTCAGTGCGGACACTGACAAGGTGTTTTTAAAGATCTTACTGAGACTGGGAGACCGTGACACTCTACGATTTTTCTGGTCCGAACAAATGCCAACGAAGCAAGAGCCGAACCCTCCTTTAGAAGTTTGGAGGATGACAAGGGTTCCCTTCGGAGCGACCAGCAGCCCGTTCCTTCTCGCAGCCACGCTACGTCACCACTTGTCGATAGCAGAGGACTATCCGGGAACAACGAAATCACTAGCCGAAAGATTCTACGTCAATGATCTTATCACTGGAGCGAACTTCGAGGAAGAGGGAAATAGTTCTGTCGAGAAACATTACATGTCATGAAGCTAGCCGGAATGACAATGCGGAACTGGAACACAAGTTCTACGAAGCCACAGCAGCTATTCAACGAGGAAGCAACCGGATGAGTTCTAGATCAAGTAGAGTGTACCACTCCTAGCGTCTCTCGAGTCCTAGTGCTTGTATGGGACAAAGACAGCGATTGCCTGGCGTTCTCAATTGGGCCTGTTTTGGAATTCCTAGACCGGAACAGAACACGAAATGATTCATTCTTCATGCATCATCTCGGATTTATGACCCATTAGGACTCTTTTCCCTAGTCACCGTGACAGCCAAGCTGATGCTCCAAGCCCTCTGGGGACTGGAAGTCAACTGGGACGCACCACTACCTGAAGAGTTTCAAACAATATTGACGCAGTGGCACACAGCGCTGCACCACTTAACGAAAGTAACGGTACCCCGACGGTACCCTGACCTTCCCAAGGATAACCGTAACGAAGTCCACATTTTCACAGATGCCAGTCCCAAGGCCTATGGGGCTGCGGCGTACCTGCGCACGCCGAATGCACCAACGAGGGTGATTTTGTTCTTGTCCAAGACCCGGGTGGCGCCGATAAAAAAAGCTTTCTCTCCCAAGACTTGAATTGATGGGAATGGTTATAGGGGCACGACTAAAGGAGTACCTTACTAGGTGTCTGAACCTACAAGTAGCCATCTGGTACCTCTGGACCGCCTCAACAATCGCACTACATTGGTTGCGAGGTTCTGCTCAACATTAGAAGTCCTTTGTGGCCAATCGAGTGTTGGAGATCCAACAGCTGACTGATCAATAAATTTGGAAACATTGCCCTGGAATGGAAAATCCTGCTGATCTGCGCACAACAGGGGTGACACCCGAAGCACTCAAGTCGAGCGCAGCATGCTCAAGTCGAGCGCACCTGCTGCCTGGCCAACGCATGAAGCGGGTGTTGATATGACCGTGGCAGATGAAGAGAAGAAACAAGTTCGAGTCCATAACTTAACACTAAAAGAAGAACAGGTTTTACCTATGCAGCGCCACAGTTCCCTTTCGAAGCCTTTTCGAGCTGTTGCCTGGATACGACGATTCATACATAACTCTAGACATCACAGCCAAAAATGCGAGAGTTTCTTGACGACCGAAGTAGCACAAGCTCAAACGTCTCTGATCCTGCAAGTTCAACAGGATGCGTTTCAGAAAGAGGTTCAATGCGTTCGGCGCTCAGCACGTATGGAAAGCAACACTCCATTACGGAACTTAAACGCATGCATGGACAAGGACGGGGTGCTCAGGGTTGGAGGACGCCTGAGTAACGCTGACATGTGCGACAATGCAAAGCATCCCATCATTCCTCCTTAAAATCATTATTTTACCGGGCTTTTGACCAATGCCACGCATCGACGACTTATCCACGCTGGTCCCCTTGAGACTCTCTGACAGAACTGCGGGAACTGTTCTGGGTCGTTTATAAGAAGACAGATGTTAAGAAAGGGGCTGAAGAAATGTGTGATCTGTGACCGTGTCAACAGCCGAGCGGCCACGGAGCCAGTTGCTCCCCTCCCTCGAGACAGAGTAACCCAAGCCGCCCCCTTTGAGGTGACTAGTGTGGACTTTGCTGGACCACTCAACACAAAGGATAAAGGAAACAAGAAGTTTTACATCCCTCGTTTTCAACTGTGCTATTACCCGTGCTATTCACCTCGAACTAGTGACCGACATGTCCACCCCCATTTTCTGTTGGCCTTCAGTAGATTTGTGTCAAGAAGAGGTGTGTGCCCAGTCATCTTTTTTGACCATGGTAAAACGTTTCTGCGTAGTTCAAGGGACCTGAAGAAACTGCGCGCATCATTACTTGGAGAGGAGATACAAGCCTACTTCGACGATCGGAAGATATAGTGGAAGTTTATAATCGAGAGAGCTGCCTGGTTGGGTGGGTTCTGGGAGAGGATGGTTCGGTCGGTAAAGTCCTTGCTCAAGAAAGTTTTGGGTAACAGCTACTGGAACTTCAAAGAACTGACGACCGTATTAACTGAAATTGAGGCTGTAATCAACTCTAGGCCTTTGACATACGTCTTCACCGAAGCCATCGAAAAGGAGCCACTCACCCCTTCCCATTTTCTAGTGGGAAAGCGTTTAACTGCACTTCCGACCAGCTCCTGCGCGGAGCCTGTGCCTTCAATTGAAGGACAATATAACAGGCGGTGGCGTTACCGTCAAGGGATGGCAGATCATTTTTGGCGTAGATGGAAGAGGGAATACTTGACCAGTCTTTCCTGCCCATTTCACGGTGCCGACATCCTCCAGTGCCCTGAAGAAAGGAACTCTAGTGTTCGTCTACCGACATCTCCAACTCCGACAACTTTGGAAGACGGGAGAAGTCGTAGAAGCATTGACCGGACGAGACAGGCTCATCCGAGCTGCTATGGTGCGTCTTCCTTATGGTACCATGATAAGGAGACCCGTTCAACATTTATACCCCATGGAATCTATCCACCAATTACTTGACGTCATTGTGGGGGAGTGTGAAGAAACTCAATCTTCGTCTATCTAGTACAGTCATCGTACATTACGCCACCCCGATAAACGTCGTCATCTGTTTTCTTTGTTTTGTTCAACCATGGCGTACGGCTCGTTCCTCATGACGGAGTGCTATCAATTCATTTCTCCACATCAGTAACATATATTTGTTGTTTTTTTGTCGAAAGGTTGTCACAAAGTGAGGTACGTCGCCTAAAATAGCCGTGAATATGGCAACTTTGGGTCGCAGTCTTTAAAAGCGAATCGTAGTTGTGCTCTTTAACTAAGCCATTAATTCCAGTAGCTACAATTATGAAATGGGCACATTGTTGTTATCTATATCATGAAATATAGTTTACGAAATATGCTTTAAAATATATACGATGGCGACGCAACTGAACTAAAAGCAGTCCTATTTTCAAAATATCCCGAACGTTTTTTAAGACAAGCTGTTTCATTCTACCTTTGATACAAACGCTTAGCGGCAATCAAAACGCATGTATTTTTTTCGAACAGACAGTGATAGAGGCGAAGAATCATGCATGATGGAGCGATCACAATTGTTTACAGCAATCTACACGCACCTCCATGCTCAGATCTAAGCTGGCCCAAAACAGGCCGTACCCAAGTGAACATTTTCTTATACAGAGATAAACTGGCATAACCTGGCAGTTGAGGTTTCTTCTCGATATGATGTCTATCAATTCAATTTGCAAATAATCATCACCCTTGGTAAATGATGGTTTTTGATTTAATAAAAAAGTAGTATTTGAAGTGGCAATAACATTCTCTAGATTTGAAAAGTTCTTGTGTGTCACGAACACATAGTTAATTAAATAAGCTTCACATTAAAAAAAAAAAAACTTGTTGAAGAGCGTTTGCACACGAAAATTAAACGAGTAAATTATTCTTGACGTAGAATGCTCATAGGTGGCTCAGCACAATACTGCAAGTTTCGGGATTGTTAGAGCTCTAGTAAATGCAATAATCAATTTACTGACATTGATTATTTTTCATCTGGCGACCAGGCGACACTGACCAAACCAGTCACACCATGGTGACGATAAACCGCATGATCATGATGTCAACTTCAACGCTCTCTCATTCAAGGATCGCCTCGTCACAGTACGATCACACGTCTCATGCTACTAGGCTACTCCAACGCCATTCTTGCTCTCGCCACATTGCCCTTCGGTCTTCCCACCGGCATGCACGTGGGAGGTCGACTCGGGCAACGGCGAGTTTCTTCGAGCTGATCTCGTCGTCGCTGGAGCTGGTCGCCACCGGGTCGAAGTCAAAATGATTAAGTTCCAACATCTCTTGATAACAATCATCACTCTCATCGCTGCTGCGATCACTGCCCAAGACTCCGACAAAGCGCGCAACGCCGTACATGTCGTATGACTCGAAACCGCATGATCAAAACGCAGAAAACGAGAAAGCTAAAGTGTGAGACGTCGAGAGAGCCTTGTCTAGCAGTACATGTAAGGGGTCGCCGTGTGTTGGGCGAGGTTCATTACCCACCCTACCAAACATGGTGACCTTCCCGAACGGGGCGGATCCGAGGGTCCCGCGTATAAATCAATCTACCTACACAGTTATCGCACCAAATACAAAACAAATTTAGAAATAAACATCGGGACATACAGAGGGTCCCAGCCGTCGTGTTATCTCATTTTATCTTCGGAATTTCCTAACCACTTTAAGTATCTTTGAAATCATTGGTGCACGTGCCTATCGAGAGTAAAAACGATGGAAAAGTTTGCCAGAAGATCTGGCGGATAATTTGGGGGGGGGGGGGCATTTGCTTATCATGTATATCTTTAAAGTGATAGGCCCTTAACTTATGTTGTGAAATCGTCTGTCAGTAATTAAGCATATTTGTTATTAATCAGTATATTTGACTATAAGAAATTCACATAACCGCTTGAGACCAACACGAGACCGACGCAGGTGTTGAGCCGACGGATGCGTGCATTTGTAATGTCCTCGAAAGAGGGCCCTTAAGGTTTAATAAATGAAATGTAATAAATGAAATGTGTTCGCTGTTGGACAGCGTGAAACACCTGGTAGTGGTTTTTTTGTGAGGTATGGCAAAAACGACCTCCTACTCCCATTATGGATCTCAAGGCGAATCTGACATGTAAGTAACGAGTTACAAGTACCTGATAACTTGTAATCAATTACAATTTATTGTGACCTTTTAACGCTCAAATTACTTTTTTCTGCGGTAACATTCGCTGTAATTCAATTACTATATTTCGGCAATTAATTACAAGTAACCAATTATAGACGCGTTCAGGCAGCTGTGCATGGGCGCCGCCATAACCGACCTCCAGTTTTTGTTCCCTCTTATTCCGTTCGCTCCGCTTCTTCATTCCGGCAGCAGGACAGGCTATTGCCATTTTCAGTGTTACCGTGTCCTTCTCCCCAGCATAGGCCCCTGTGGAGACTCGTCAACGCCCGCTTCAGTGGCTGGGCATCTCGGTAAGACAAGAGAAGGTCGGCTATGGCGGCTCAATCTGGCGCGTGCTGAAAGCGTCTATATCTTTCCTAAAGATATAGATGCTATTCTGTCGAGTCTTTTACGTATAAAATTGCTCTGTCTGCCCTTGCGTCTCTCGTCTATGTTGCACCAACGTTGGACATTTTTTATTCTTAAACAACTGAACAAAAAATATGCAAGATACCCGAGGGATTAGAATGTTAACGCGCGCAACGATGTTTCGACTGTCGAGATCTCGAGATGTCGAGAACGCCTCGTTACCTGTTTAAGGTAATCCGGAGAATCCGTCCACGGACGATTTTTCAACTTTTCCCTGCCCCAAACTGACACGCCTTCAACAGGTGGTAGCAACAGTGGTGCGCGTCATTTTCTAGAGGACTCAGAAGCGTCCATTGAAGCACTGCGGTAACTGGAACCGGTACGCAAAGAGTGTGTGCGCTAAAACACCGCTCTGCCTTCAAGCGCGTCCGTCGAGACGGTCTTCAGTGTCGCGGAAGAAATTTTCACCAGGAAACGTTGGATGATTACTGACGAGAACTTCGAACGACAACTACTGTTGAAGCTTAACAAGGTGTGAAAGACAACAAGAAACAAAATGTAACCACTTTGAGTATCTGTATGCATTTTTTATTTCGTGACAGAAACTTAAAAGTATGGTAAAATGTAATCAAGTAGATTCTGGTAATTTTTCAATTATGTTTGTAATGCAGCAAATGATTACTGCAATCAGTTGCATTTTTCAATAAACTGGAATTGTGAACGGTTAGATTTTTCACTAACGCGTACAATACTGAGGCAAATACACGAAAGGTGCCGAAAGAGAAAGATAAATGATATTATAAATAATCACATACTCAGCGCCTTGCTGAAAAATTAAAAACATACATATCTAATAGATCTTCCTAATTACAGTTAAATAGCGGGAAGCACAGACAATATATTTATAATACAAATTACAAATGGGCATGGACTTGCACGAGCTCGAAACTTCATGAAATAGTGCCTCGGGAGTCTAATGTTACATTCGGATTTACCTGAATTTGTTTGTGGCCCTCACTTTACAACTCGTGTGCTTCATCAGTCATGCACTCGAACATTTTATGAGACTGCCGCATATCATCGCAAGACTTCTAAATATGTATACTGCATAACTTCACAATGTGGAGATATACTTTTGCTAGCGTGGCGAACATTGCATTTCACCAAAACACTAAACTTTTCAACATTGTTTGCATGTGAAGTCATCGCACTGTATGCTAGCGATCATTACGATTTGTTGTTTGCTGAGAAAATTAAATCTTGCGGTGCAAAATGCACTCTGAAAAAATTACACGCTCAGCAGCGAGGGCGATGCAATAAGCAGCTAACGTAAAGTCAGTACTGAAAGCCACGTATTTAAAAGATACACAAATATTTTACTGGCGTTAATTCTACACTTATATTTGTGTCACCTGTTAATATTAATTATCCATTGCTTATATTATGCACCAAAACTGTGAAGATTAGAAGAAATACGGAGGTGTTGAACGCTTGGGGAAGAACGTGAGAACGACATTCTTGTGAGACGTTAGAGCGGCTGACAACGTTCTGCTGTCCCTCTGTGGCCACTAGGTTCTTTCTTTTTGGGTATCTCTCCCATAGGCACTTGTAGTTTGATGCGAAGTTTGATAAATAAGTCACATTTAGTCCTTTCGATGCCTCTATTCTCGCGGGCAACTTTCTGAGGCAGTCCTGCAAAAACGAAAGCATGTTTGGGTGCCTCAATAATGTGTACGCGCAAAATGGGTCGTGCAACTTTTTTTTTTTTACTTTCAGCAAATACGGCTAAAACCTAATCACTGACGTTGATGATATGCGAGATACCCATTAGTTTTCCTATTGCCAAATAATAGACGCAAAAAGAACAAAAATAAAGAAACATCTTTCCCTCCTTAACTCACAATTAGAAGAATATCTTGATTTGACACTAATTATTAACCGTCAGTGTTCATCATAGTCATGTGCTGGGGTGGCAAAACAGACAGCATTGGCTGAGCTTCAGGCATTGTTAGAGCTCGGCTAGGCAAATCGTTAATTAAAAACAAGCCATTACCCGAATATTTGCAAGATTGTCACGAACCCGAACGTACGACTCGGGCTCAAGACAATTGAGAATGTCACGGCGTCACGTGATTTGTGGTGCGAAGTCGGGATGTCATTTGATGTCATGGTGTCAACAACGCTAATAAACAAAGTGACGTTTTTAATTTGAACCGAATGGATGTGCTAGAATTAATTGAACGTCTTTTTGTTGTGTAACTTTTTTGTGTGTGTGTTTTGCATATGCCCTCCGCCACCCCTACTTTGTTTGCACTGTGCGACATCAGTTAGTTATAATATTTGGTGCACCTTTTTTCTCTGGCTAAGAACATCTTTCATAGATTTGTTTCACTAATTCCCCTTTATTTTAATTCTTGTGTCGCACTGTATGTTACCTGGTATTTTAGACTGTATAAACTTACCATCCAATCCTGCCTGGGTCAAAATATTAATCTGCAGTATATACCCAATAAAAAACAATGGTCACCTGACATCACGGGGCCAGGTTACGTGGCGTCATTTGACAGCATACCTTGACGCCGTAACGTCACGTGACCACGTGTCACGTTACGAACCATGATTAGTCATGCTGCCAAAGAAAAATGACAAAAAAACACCACAATGTCTCGCACGTTGCAATTATGTATAAGACCATTTGATCAATACAGAGAAATGGAGCTGCCAATTCCTTTATTGTCAAATATTCAATTTCCGGAATTAACAGATAAAAAAAATACCGTTAACTGTTTTCAACTGGTGCCTTTATATATCTCTACGGTTCATTTCCGGCTCAGTTCGAAGAAGGCGGTGAAAATTTCGGTTTCGGTTCAGTTCCGGTTTTTCTAAAAATAGTGGTTTGGTTCCGGGTTTCGGATCGGTTCGGTTCCGTTTCGACACTCTGTGTGGCACAACGTACTCGACAACGTCAAACTGAGGCACAGCGACGACGCCGTTTGCGCGAAACCGTCGACATCGGGGACGAAAGATTGGCTTTCCGAATACAACAGTATGCGGACCATTCCGAGGCTTGAATTCCTATTCTTCGCCTAGTCGGAACCCCTACACTAAATTCTGACGCATTTCGTCAAGAATCAGTGTAGAGCCAGCAGCTGTTTCGGCATAATTTTTTGTAAGCTTTAATTGACGATGTCTTTATATCTTTTTTTCTTTTTTTACAAAACAAATGCAACATTTAGGACACACGCGTCTTTGTGGTACAGGACAGTCTCCATTTATGCAAAAAGTGGTTGTTGTGATTTATTAAAAGTAGCTAAAATTAATTCAGCTGAAATATACATATACAGTATACGTTATTGACACAATGAGGCTTTTTCAAACGTATCTCATCGCAGTTACGGTTAATAAAAAAGTACCTAAGCGATGTTACAATTACTTTGAATATACCTATCACAAGACCCTTGCACGTGCTGAAATTACAGACCGACCACTGAATGCAGCGAGGAGAAGATATAGAACGATTTATTATTCAAACCCTTGCTTGTATTACAGGTTAAAGCAATGGCAACAAGTAGAGCTAACATTGAAATAAGAAAAGCAATCTTGTGTATTTATGAATGCAATTTGGATAAGTGTAGCGAAACTAAGTTAACCTTTGCTCCAAATATTGAGCTAGGTTACACTTAGAGCTACTGAAAATTAATTGATTTAGCAATGATTTCGTGATAAAAATTGTAAGCAATTTAATAACTTACACACTCTGAACACGCAATTTGGCGTCTCAGGTCGACAATAGGTTAGATACGTATATCTCAAGTGGTACTGCGCAAGTGTAATCGACTTCCAGATGTAAACATAATGTTTTTTTTGCATGTTATGTTAAAGCCATTATATTAATGCATCATTGAAAGAGATGAAAAGCAAGAAGCTAGATAAAGTGGTGATATACTCGTGCATGTACAGAAAAAGTTAACAAGTAATGATATACATCGTTATACATATATGCATTTAACCTTTAATATTACCAAATGAGGTGTAAATACTAGAAATAAAACTACGTTAAAAACACAAGAAAAAAGTGAAACGCTCAGGTTAATTAAATGTTATTTTTATAACTCAATAAGTCAACTAGCACCACAAAAACAGATATTACAAATCCAAAAGTCCCCTAATTAAATTCATATTAGGAAATCAGCTCTTAATTCACAACCTTCTTTCCAGAAGATCGGCTCTGAAAGAGTGACGACATAAGGAGACTATTCCAGTACCCTGGGTATGGAAAACAAACAGGTGACGTACGCCTTGTGTAGTTGAGCAGGCTGCACTCAAGCCCATCCCAGATGGTTCAGGGAAAAATATCAGAATTCCAGTTTTGTTAGATTGAACACACGTGAGTTCGGTTCAAATTGATAAAAAAAGTACAGTACGTGTGAGTTTGTTTTCGCTTTTGCCGCGCAGTACATAAGCGACCTTCACTTCAGTACCTAGCTCTTTTCAGGTGCGTAGAAACAGGCCATAACAAGTTTATTTTTGCGATCACTGCGCAGCACATGCGACACTTCCCTTCAGAAACGCGTTCTTTTCAGGAGTGTAGCAACAGGGAGAAAATATTGTTTAAGGACCCTGATTCTGAATTCGGGTAGTTATGTTGGAAATTAGAACAATGTGTTTCAAATGAAAAGAAACAGCTTATCACAGTACGGTTTCTTTTACGATCGATTAATCATAGCTGTGTTTTTAGGTCTAAATCATTACCACCTTGCTTTCAACCAATATTTTTTACTGTCGAAAACGCGAAATTTATTAAAATAAAACAGATGCTGGAGTTTGAATCAGTGTCCAACTGGAACCGAACCGAACCGAAAACCAGAATCGAACCGTTATTTTAGCCGAACTGGAAATGAACCGAACCGAAATCGTGGCCGTCATCCTGGAACTGAACCGGAACTGAACTGGGAAAAAATATAAGGGCAACCGCTTCAAAACGGTTCACTGTGTTTTTTTCAGACTTGCTAGTGTCATAAAATGAATATTAGAGAATAAAAAATTCGCACCGGTAATTTTATGTATGTGGAACGCTAGTTCGTCTGCCTCTTGCACAGGGCTTGCTGATGTCAGGACTCCCAGCTCTTATGGCCTATTCGCAAAATATGGTGGGTAGATCTCAATGCTAGATGTCCTGAGGTCAACCCGCTATTCTTTCAATAAAAGCCAATCGGAGCTCATCGTATTTATGATGTCACCGCAGCTCCTGCGGAAAAAGCAGATGAATTGCTTTCCGCATCAAGCAAATTGTCATATACATAATGGCAATCTATGAGAAAATTTTATTTCGAGGTGCTTGTGTATTGGCACTTTGATCAATAATGTGTCACGTGACCGTACGTCATGCGTCATAACGTCTAGTGGCCATGATGTCACGTGACGCAGTCATGGGACTCATGCGCAAGTCGGTTTTAATGATGAACGTCACTAGATGCATTCGCGTTGTTGACACCCTGACACCCCGTGACATCACGACTTTGCTCCACGAGTCACATGACACCGTGACGTTCTCGATTGTCATGAGCCCGATGTCGCGTGCTCGTGCTCATGACAATCAGCATCGCCAAACATTCGGGTAATGGCTCGTGTTCAATCAAATATGAGCAAGTAGCTGTAACAATATCTGAAGCTCAGCCCATGCTTTATGCGTTGCCAACCCCAACGCATGACTCTGATGAACCACAGCCGGGCTAGAACAAAAAGGCACGCTTTCCTACTGCCTTCACAAGAACGTTAGTTTCTCTCTGCTACCGAAGCTCGGCGGGCTTCACAACTCCCGCAGCGCTTTAACTCGTTCTGGCAAGACAACCTGATTCACACCGTGTTGGCCCCTTGGTTACGGGGTGGAAGTGCAGTGGTTTCCAGACTAGTTAGAGGCAGGCACGTAGCCAGGATTTTGTTTCGAGGGGGCCCGCCCATGACAAAATGCTGTATGAGGGAGAGGGAGAGGGGGCCCCAGCAAAATGAAAGATTTCGGGGGGGGGGGGGGGAGGCTCCAGCCCCCCCCCCTGGTTACGTGCCTGGTTAGAGCTACAGGCCTTGAGGTCACTTGCCTGCATGAACTTACGCGGAACAATTCTTTTTCCGCCTTCTCAAAAAAAAACAAATTTCAATTTAAACAAGAGTCTACTTATCGTAAGTCAAACGTATACAGTTTTTTTTTCATACGTGTACATTAACACCCAGTTTCACTCACGGTGGTCGAAGCACTTTCTTAAGGGTGGGTCACGCAGTACTCGGACGGGTGGCCTTGTCGCGCCCTCACGCGGTAGGAAAAACACTCATTGCTACTAAATCGAAAACAAGGGCCGTAAGGAACGCCGCTCTCGAGCCCGGCCATGGATGAACAGTGACAGTATATGACTTACCGCCAGATCCCGTGACCGCTTGTCCTGATTGCGAGTTGAGAATAGGAAATCTGTTTGCTTTTCTATCTTTTATGCGTCTGCCATTGCACGGAAAGGAAAACTAGCGGGTGTTTTCGCAAGTTATAAACGTTAGGGATTAGTTCTTAGCGGTATTTAGTGAAATCGCGAAAAACTGTTGCGTGACCCATTATACATGTACACACTAATTGCGTGCACTCAAACATGCTTTTGTTGTTGCTGAACTGCCTGAGAAGGTTTTCACCCATAATAGAAGCATTTAAAGGTACAAAATTTGACTTATCAATTTGTCGTCAAATAGCACTACAATTGTGCATGGAAAAGATACCGGAGAAGAAAAGTCCCAGTGGCCCCAGAGTGACAGCCGAACGTTGGCAACCGATTTAAGTCTCACAGGAGAGTCGTTCTCAAGGTCTTCCCCAAGCTTCGAACGCCTCCGTATTTTGCTCAAACTTCACAGTTTTTGTGTGCAAAATAAAAGCAATGGAGGGTTACTGTTAACAAGTTACACAAACATAATTGTTGAATTAACACTCCAAACGCACGAGGAGACTTTGAGGAATAAAAAGTATTATTTGGACGAGCAACAAGAAAAAAAATGAAAGTGTGTGTATAAAGGGGGAGGGGGGGGGGGGGGGCTAGAAATATTGTGTTGCAATGGTTTCTCTGGCCCGCATCCTCGTTACAGGCAAGCAAGCGTGGTTCCTGAAACCACTTTGTTTGCAATAACACTTGCCAGAAAGCGCGTTTTCTTGCTGCCAAACGCTCGCGTCTTTCCTCACGACGCTGCGCCTACCAAGAATAATTCATCCCTCTCAAATGCATGGCTTGCACTGCGCACGAACCTTCTGCAGTAAGCATTTTTCACCACCAGACTTTAATTTCCCCACAAGAAAAAAACGCAATGACCACCAGCATATACGGCAAATATGTCACGTGCAAACTACGTGAAACAGTTCAGATTTCAGGTAAAATGCAATGTTCGCAGCACTAGGAAATGTTGGGCAGTATATATTAGCAGTCTCACGATGATATATGAGAGCTAATAAAATGAGAAACCGCATGACTGAGAAAACACAGAGTTGCAAATGGAGGGCCAAAAACAAGTGCACGTCAAACCGAATATACTATTAGCCTCCCAAAGAGGTATTTTGCAATGTTGCGAATTCATGAATGTTGATGTCCGAATGAGATTTATGCTAGGATTGTGAGAATCTTCGCCTGTTCTTCGCGCTATTTATGTGTAATTAGGAATATCATGATATTGCTGTGTCTTGCTTTTTACAGTAAGGCTTTGCGTCCCTACCGAAAAGAAAAACAGTATAAATTTTCTCTAACTGGATTATGGAACAGGAAATCCAACTGGATTTTTTTGCTGGAAACCTGAAATCCATTTTTTTTGTAAACTTGATTTCAAGTTTCCAGCAAGAAATCCAGTTAGATTTCCTCTTTATAATCCAGAAAGAGAAATGTTACACCGTTTTTTTTTTTTGTTCGGTAGGGATATCAGATTCTTTGAAGAATAACATTTATTACCTTTCTCTTTCTGCACATTTCGTGTATTTGCCGTCAGATACACTATGTGAACATAAAGCATTTTTTCTCAGACTCGGTGTTTCACACTGCCAAACAGCAAACAAAAAAGCACGTTTCCCCAAATGGCGTCAACAGCTCGCGTATTTTCCGATTCTCGTGCTCCCATGTCAGCCTCAAGCAGTTTTGGTAACTGCATATGCTCAAATATATATGAAAATAAAGATATGTTTAATTACTGACTAAAGATTTGTCAACATAACTCATGGGCCGATCCCATTCAAAGGTATTCATCCGAACTAAGTACATCCCCAAATTATCTCAAATTTAATCTGCAATTCTTCTACGACGTTTTTATTCTCGATGGGCGTGTACAACTGTTCTGGGAGAGCATTAAACAAATTTCTGATTTTGAAGCCGATATAAAAACCTATATGTTCCTGACACATTACTTCTGAATCATAGAAATTTGTTAGTGCCTGTAATGTTATTAACAGCAATTTAATCTCTCTGGTCTGGACAAAACGAAGTATGCAGGGGCGCATGGCGGGACAATGATTTTCTGTAATCAATTATGTTTCCTAAAGGACTAAGAGAAAAATCTCGTCTCTGCTCGTGCGTTACCCATCTATGTTGCACCAACGTTGGACTCTTTTGACCCCTAAACAACCGAAGAAAAGATACCAAGGTACCTGAAGAATTTAGAACATCAACAATCTCAATGACGTTTTGACTGTCGAGGTATCGAAAGTGCCTTGTTTCCTGTTTACAGGAATCCGGACAATCCGATCCCCGACAATTTTTTTCAGCTTTTTCTGCCTCCCCCTCCTCCCCTTGAAACACTTTCAACAGGCGGTCTCAACAGTGCCGCGCTTTACTTCCTGAAAGACTCGGAAGCGTCCATCGAAGCTACTGCGCAAGCCCGACATGGTACGCAAAGATTTTGTGCGCTACGATACCGTACTTCCTTCAACCGCATCCGTCGAGAAGGACTTCAGCGTCACGGCAGACACCTTAACCAGGAAATGTGGGAAGATTACTGACGAGAACTTCGAACGACAACTGCTGTTGACGACTTAACAAGATGTGAATGACAAAAAGAAAGCAAAATGTAACCACTTTGAATATATGAAATGCATTTTTTTATTTCGTAATGAAAAGTCAAAACGTAACGTGGACACTAATCAATTACATTCTCGTAATTTTTCAATAAAGCAATTGGAATTGCTACTCGGTCGCTTTTTTTCTGTAACGCGCGCAAGACTGAGGCGAATACACGAAAGGTGCATAAAGTGAAAGATAATAAATGATGTTATTAATAATCCCATACACAGCGTCTTACTGCAAAAATAAATACATACATATCTAACGATATTTCTAAGTACACAGAAATAACGTGAAGGACAGACTATACATTTCTAATAGAAATCACATTTGGGCATCGACTTGCATGAGCTCGAAACATCGCGAAATTCTGCCTCGGAAGGTTAATGTTATGTTCCGATTCGCGTGCACGTGTTTAGAAATCTGTTCTTCATCAGTCACGCACTCGAACATTCTATGAGCCTGTACGCGTATCATCGCGAGACTTGCAGATAGGTGTACTGCATAACTTTACAATGTGGACACCTACGTTTGCTACTGTTGCGATCATCGCTCGCATTTCACCAGAACACTGTACTGTTTAACATCGTTTGCATGTGACGTCCTCGCACTAAATACAGGAGGTCACTGCGATTTTGCTGAGGAAAATCAAATACAGTGGGGCAAAATGCACTCAGCAGAAAGTTAGCCGCACGGTACACGAACCCGTCGGAGAGCAATTTTGCAGTGGAGGCTGTGGCCACTGCCACAATCTGCGGCAGAGTATTTGTTCGTTGTGTGTTGTTTTAACACATTGTTCCGCGCAGAATGGCTTCTTGGAAAAAACAGCCAAAGACGGCGTAAATCAGGAAGTTTACCGGGAGGAAACACGGACCCTTCCGTTTTCCCAAGCGGTCAGGCTGGCTGACATTTGTTCGGCTTGACGAACGGTTCAAGCGGGCAGTTCTACACCCGCGGCGACCTCCAAGTGGAACGGGGTAGGTCCGTCCGCGTCGGATGGACCAGCTTAGAGCAGGCTCCCTGCTGCATCCTGGTGAAGGGGACAGCGGGCGACGGAATGGTCGACATTGTCTGCCGGCTTCGCTAGAAGAGCCAGCTGAGGCCGGCACCAAGAAAGACCGACTCCGCGGGTCCCACCACCACCTACGCCATCTTCGGACGCTGCAACGTGGCCACTCCGGCAAGACCAACAGCAGCCACCTTTCCGACGCCTCACACGGCCCCGACGAGGGATTTCACCTTCACCTATTTCGCGAGTCTATCGACGTGGAAGAACTCCTCTCTGAGGCCCGTAAAATTCCGCGTACCGGAAGTCCTCCGACGTCCGGGCCTTGAGGGGGAGAGAGTGTGGGAGACAAGGGTGGAAGACGACGGGGCGGAGGGCACGTGACAGGCGGTCGGCTGAAGGCACGAGCTGGCGCCGGACAGGGCGTGCTGCGCGAGGCTGGGGCCGGGCAGGAATGATGGAGCCGTTCTGGCTGGACTGGCCCATGGCGATCCCCGGAGCGGTCCACCAGCGAGGTTCTGACCAGGACCGGGGGAACGGTGAGCCCTGGCTATACCGGCCCGGGCCATGACGATCAGGAGTGGTTCCACAGCGAGACTCGGGCTATGATAGCCCGGGACTGCTAGCCTACGCAGCGCTGGCGTGGGAAGGATGATCCGCAGACCTGGACTCGGACTCCGACTTCGAGCTCTGAAGGACGGCCGACAACAAGGAACGGCGGGCCCGGACTGCCGCCTCTTGAGGATGGGCAACCGGGAAGTACAGTAAACCCCTTCGCTGTCTTCTCGTTGTGTTGTGTCACTGTCTGGGTCATGAGCGAAGCACAGGCCGATCGGGTGGCGGTTATTATAGAGCGAGATTACCACAAAGAATACCACAAAAGACACGCTCAGCAATAAGGCCGCAACAATGGCAGCTAACGTAAGGCCAGCGAAAGCATGTATTTGAGATACACAAATGATTATTGTTTGGTGCAGCCTCGTTAGGATTGGCGCGAGTGTCTGACGCCACAAAAACGAGCTTTCTGGCACGTGTGTTTTTGCAAACAGTAGTTTCCGGGGCCACGCTCTTTGGTCTGTGTCGTAAATACGAAACTGATGAGCACCTTTTTTTTCCTTGTTTTTCCAGAGAATCTTTTTTATATTCCTGAGGGACTCCTGACTTTTTTCCGTTTGGGGGCCTTAATTCTGCACTTATATTTGTGTCACCTGTTAACAGTAATCCACCATTACTGATATTAACCACCAAAACTCTGAAGTTTAGACTAAATACGGAGGTTATGGGCGCTTGGAGAAGAGCGTGAGTACTGACGCTCTTGTGAGACGTTATGGCGGCTGCAAATGTTCGGCTGTCCCACTGGAAACAACTAGGATCTTCCTTTTCAGGTATACCTCCCGTAGACACCTGTAGTTTGATGTAACGTCGGATTAATAAGTCACATTTAGTCCTTTCACATGCTCTTTTCTCGGGGACTAAGTTCTGATGCAGTTCATCAAAAACGAAAGCAAGCTTGGGTGCCTCGATAATGTGTACGTGTAAAACGGGTCGAGCAACACTTCTTTGTTTTCCTTTCAGTGAATTCCGTCTAAAAACTAATCCATCACGCTAATATTATGTAAGATTTTCATTAGTTTTCCTCTTCGCCCAAAGGCAAACGAAAAAAAAAAAAAATACAAACATCTCCCTTTCCCCTCAACTCGCAATTAGAAGGAGCGGCATCGTGATTTGACGGTAATTATATACCGTCAGAGCTCAACCTAGTCATGCGCTCGGGATGTCAAACCATAGAGTATAGGCTGAGTTTCAGGCGTTGTTAGAGCTCGGCTATTTTATATTGAATTAAAAACTAGCCGTTACCCGAAAGTTTGCAGTTGTCACGAACCCGAGCGCACGACTCGGGCTGATGACAATCGAGTATGTCACGGCTTCACGTCACTCGTGACGTTAATTGACAGACATACCTTAACACCGTGACGTCACCTGACCACGTAACACGTTACGACGCATGATTAATCACAGTGCCAATACAGAAGCGACGCAAAGAATCCCACAATTTCCCTCACGTTGCAGTTTTGTATAACATCATTTGATCAAAACAGAAATACAGCTGCCAATTTTTATTCTCAAATCTTCATTTTGTGACATTAACAAAAAATATTACCGTGAACTGTTATATACCGGTTGCATTCCCTCATACCATTCACATACGTCACAAACTCAAGTGGTCATGTGGTAGATCAAAGATAGGCATAATCACAATTTTTACTCGTGACATTTCGCTTTATTCATGTTGTAATAAAGCCATCATTTTAATGCATCATTGAATGAGATGAAAAGCAAGAAGCGAGAAAAAGTGGTGATATACACCTCCATGTACACTAAAAGTGTAACAAGTAATGATATACGTCGGTGTACATACAGTAAAACCTCTGTATAACAAAGTTGAAGGAGCGGTCGTAATTATTTCATCATAACCATTAGTCTGTTATAGCCACTGTCCATTTCTTCCCACTATTAGCAAGTAAGGGGACTTATGATTGCTTTCTTATATCCCATTTTGTTATAACGAGGTTTTACTGCATGTGCATGTAACCAATAGTATTACCAAATGAGGTGTAAATACTAGAAATAAAAACTACGTTAAAAATCACAAGAAAAAAGTGAAACGCTCAAGGTTAATTAAATATTATTTTTATACCTCAATAAGTCAACAGCACCACAAAAACAAATATTACAAATCCAAAAGTCCCCTAATTAACTTCATACTAAAAAATGGGCTCATAATTCACAACCTTCTTTGCACAGGATCGGCTCTGAAAGAGTGACGACATAAGGGAGACTATTCCAGTCCCCTGGGGTATGGAAAACAAACAGGTGACGTACGCCTTGTGTAGTTGAGCAGGCTGCACTCAAGTCCCAACCCAGGTGGTTCAGGGGGAGAATATCAGAATTCCAGTTTTGTCAGATTGAAAAGACGTGGGATCAATTGAAATTGATAAAAAAAGTTGCAGTAGGTGTGAGCTTGTTTTCGCTTTCGCCGCGCAGTACATAATCGACCTTCACTTCAGGATCCAGCTCTTTTCAGTAGCGTAGAAACAGGCCATAACAAGTTTATTTTTGCTGTGACCGTGCAGCGTATGAGTGACCTTCCCTTTAAAAATGTGTACTTTTCAGGAGCGTAGCAACCGGAACAAATATTGTTTAACGACCTTGATTTGGAATTGGGGTGTTTATGTTTTTCTTAATTAAAATCAAAATTGAAAATCAGACCCATGTCTTTCAAATGAAAAAAAACTGCTTATCACAGTACGTTTTTTTTTTGTAATCGATTAATCAAAGTTGTTATTTTTTAAGTCTAAATCACTGCCACTTTGCTTTCAACCAATATTTTGAATGCCGACAGCGCGGTATTTATTAAAATAAAACCCATGCCGGAGTTTAAATTAGAGTGTCCAACTGGAACCGAACCTAACCGAACCGTTATTTTTAACCGTACCGAAAATGCACCGAACGCAATCTTGACCTTCGTCTTGGAACTGAACTGGAACTCAACTGGGAAAAAAATAAGAGTAACCGCTTTAAAGCGGTTCACGATATTTTTTTCAGTTTTGCTAGTATCACAAAATAAATATTTGAGAATAAAAGATTTGCACCGGTAATTCTATGTATGCGGAACGCTAGTTCGTCTGCCTCTTGCACATGGCTTGCTGATGTCAGGACTCCGAGCTCCTATGGGCTCTTTGCACAATATAGTAAGTAAATCTCAATGCTACATGTCTTGAGGTCAACCCACTATCCTTTCAGTGAAGGTTAATCGGAGCTCGGCGTCTGCTCTGACGCAAAAAGCGGACGACTTGGCCTCCGCATTAAGCAAATCGTCAAATACACAATTGCAATGTATGAGAAATTCTTAGATTTTTGAAGCGCTTGTGTATTGGCACCATGATTAATGATGTGTCACGCTGTTCACGCGACGTCATGGTGTCAGGACATGCTGTCAAGTAATGTCACGTTACGTGGGCCCGTGACGTCATGTCACGTAGTCCTGGGACTCACTCCGCCAAGTCGGTTTTAATGATGGACGTCACAAGATGCATTAGCGTTGTTGACACCTTGACGCCACGTGACATCACGACTTTGCTCCACGAGTCACATGACACCATGACGTTCTCGATTGTCATAAGCCCGAGTTGAGTGCTCGTGTTCATGACAAGAAGCATCGCCAAACATTCGGGCAATGGCCCTTGTTAAATCAAATATGAAAGTATCTTAACTCTAAAAATGTCTGAAGCTCTCAGCCCATGCTTTATGCGTTGCCAACCCCAGCGCATTACTTTGATGAGCCACAGCTAGAATAAAAAGGCACGCTTTCCTACTGCCTTCACAAGAAGGTTAGTTACTCTCTGCCACCGCAGCTCGGTAGGGTCGCTGCTAGCCCACCACTCCTAGAGTTCCTGTATAGGCTCCCCACGGGAGCCCGAGTTGCGCGTTCTACCCCGGAGCGCCGGCTTTCCTGCACAGCATGCGGAGTCTGCTCCTCACGTGACTGAATTCGGCGAATAGCGTCGCGGCGGCACGTGGAAAACAGACGCGCAACTGTGGCTCCCGTAGCCGGAGCCTATACAGGAACTCTAACCACTCCCGCAGCGCTTTAACTTGTTCTAGCAAGACAACCCTAATCACACCGTGTTGGCCTCTAGGTTACGGGGTTGAAGGGGAGGTGTTTCCAGAATAGTGAGAGGTACAAGCCTTAAGGTCGCCTGCCTGCAGGGACTTACGCGGAACAATTCTTTTTCGCGTTCACAAAGAAAAACTAACTTCTATAAACAAGCGTCTACTTATCGTAAGTCAAATGTATACAGTTTTTTCATATGTGTACATTGACACCCAGTTTTAACAACGGTGGTCGAGCAGTTTTTAGGCTGGGTCACGCAGTACGCGGGAGGTTAGCGTTGTCGCGCCCTCACGCGGTAGGAAAAAACCCATTGCTATTAAATCGAAAACAAGGGGCGTTGGGATACCGCTCTCTAGTCCGGCCGTGTGTGAACTGTGACGGAATATACTTAGCGTCAGATCACGTAACCGCTTGTCGTCATTGCGAGTTGAGGAGGGAAGGCTGTTTCTTTTCTTGCTTTTATGCGTCTTCCAATGCACGGAGAGGAAAACTAGCGGGTGTTTTTGCAAGTTATAAACGTTAGGGATTAGTTCTTAGCGGTATTTAGTGAAATCACGAAAATTGCTACGTGACCCTTTTTACATGGATACATCATGCGGCACTCAAACATGCTTTCGTTGTTGCTGAATGTTATAATTGGGGCCTAGAAGCATACCTGGCAAATCACTTTAGTGCGAGGTGCAACACAGGCAGCCTCATGACCAACTGCTGTCTGGTTCATTATATCGGGGCTCAATACATACAGATAATATACACCTGACACTGGCGGAGTGCTCTCTGAAGTCAAACATAAATGTTCATACTTCATGGCATGCTGTTATCAGATACACGCAGATACGACACTCTCTCTTCGACCATTATTGATTAATAATTAGAGAGGTTAATGGTTGGATCAATTGATTATCATTTACTGTAGTGATTAATTAATCACTGCAGTAAATGATAATAAAGAAGCCAGAAATAAGTTCAACAGAAAATCAGAGATATTTATACAAGCCCCAGTGCTGTGTAATCTAAAACTTCGTCTTGTGACGCAATTCAGCAACATTTGTGCGATTTGCTGCATATTTCCACGCGCGTTGCCGAGCGAGCGCGTGCGAGGCCCAGTGGTTACCGTGCTTGGCTTTCGCGTGGCGGCTCGACTCCTTGGAGCGGAAGCTTCTCTTAGTGGATTCTTTTTCAATTTAGCGTTCTCGTAAGTTGGAGAACCTTGTCTTCTGATCTTGGTACAAATGTTCTACGCACCGAACGGTCTACGCCGAATGTTCCAGAAACTCATGCGAGTACATAGGGGACTCCGTGTGTCGAGCCCGAGTCAGTCTCGTCTCAGCGCTCGCTGCTGCTGTTTCGCCTACAACGACGCCTGCAACGCTAACCTTCTTCTATTTTGTTTTGGGCACGTGTTCGCCCTATTAAAATTTTACTTTTTCTAGTTATTCGCAGCGTTATTATTTGTCATTCGTGACAATAAGACCGTAAGCCTTATTGAAGAAAACTCGCAATTCAAGGCTATTCAGGCTGAGCTGGAGGACCGGTCACGACGAGATAATCGTTTGTTTTACGGTTTTACAGATACTCATTCTGAAACATGGGCCAGCTTGTTAGAAACAGTATCTCAGTGAGACTGGCTGAAAAAAAGCACTGCCAAAGCTAGCGCACAAGTTGAGCAGGAGTCAAACCTTGTTTTAAGACGCTAGCACGCCCCAGCCTTTGCAGTGCTTTCTTTCACCATTCTCAGCTGAGATTTTGTTGATAGCAAGCCGGCCCTGGAATCAAACCAAGGAAGAGCTACTGAGTGTCGTCTCAGCCTGCTTAAATTTACGTATTCGTACGGAATCAATTGGAGGCGCACATTGACTGGGTGCCTTCTCAATCTACAAATGCAGGACAGTTAAAGTAAAATTTTTTCGCTTAAATGAAACAGCACAATTTTTGTTGTCAAGCGCCAAACTGAAAAGTGGCGGCGTCACTGTGAGTGAGGATAATTCTATCCCTACGTGTCATACACTAAAACAATCTAGTCGAATTCACCAAAACGCAAAACCCTGCTTTAAACTAGGATGCAACGACGACGACGATGACGAAGACACAGGACGTGTGTGGACGCTGCTCCAAGACCATCAATGAACGGCAGCAATATATTGCGTGTTCTGGGACCTGCAACCGCCGGTTCCACTGCAGATGTGTGAATATTGCCGCTGCGGAGTATGAACTTCTCGTTCAGAACGGAGTCAGCACCTACGAGTGCCAAGAGTGCACCAAACTGCCTGGCCTCGATTCGGCTAAGCTTGGCTCCGACGATGTGCCCTATTGTGTGGATCCCAGTGGTGATGCAGGCGAAGAACAACCTGACAAGGAGGGACTTGGAGACAACGCAGACCTCCGAACGATCATTCTTCAGCTTTGCCGGAAGGTTGATGCTCTCTCATCTGAAGTACAGGCCCTGCGAGCAGACAATGAACAGCTGCACCTTCAACTGGCCCATAATGCGGAACTCCTTCGTAAGTCCTTAGGCACTGGTCCTCCTCGCTCCCCTTTGACAAATCAAGAGGCTGCACATGCAAGTCATATGTCAGTGACTCCGAGTACTACAGCCAATGTGACGAAGCCATCTTGTTCTACTTCGTCAAATTTCGAAGCTAGACCTACCAGTTACGCGTCCATGCTTCGGACCACTACGACTGGTGGCGGCATGCAAGCAGGGAGACAAGTACGCCCCCGGCCAGTTTGGAACCGTGCACCTAACCTGGAGCATGGGGACCCCTTGGTAGCCTCGACCACCGGTATCCGTGGCAGTCGATCGACTACTGACGAAGACGGATACACCCTTGTACAAAAGAAAAGGAGGGTGAAGCCCGCCATGGGCACGAACTCTACAAGTAAGCTGACGGCTGTACCTCGACCTCCGAGGAGTAGGGCGCTCTTTGTGTCTCGGCTTGACCCTACAACCACTGTTGACGACATCGCAGCAATACTCAGCAACGTCGTCAAAACATGTGTCTGTACCCAACTTCCGTCTAGACATATGAGCTATGCATCGTTCCACATCGCTGTAGAGTGGGACGATTTTGACAAGGTGAATGACGCGAGTGTGTGGCCCATTGGCTGTCTCTTTAGGCAGTTTTTTGGGTTGCTGAGGAGAAACGAAGAAGATGCATGATGCGTGTACCATTTATTATCAGAATGTACAGTCGTCGCGGGAGTTAATAGCTCCACACGAGCGCGCGTTTTTTCCCGAGGGGCGCTTGACTGGTGGCTTGCGATAGAACTAGAGATGACGTCAGGGCGAGCCCATGCGGAGTGGACGGGGAAGCCGTCTCAATTCGAGGGAACCGTTGTTATCATCCCGCGTGCGGGTGAGCGTAGTCCGAATGAAAAGGGGAGATGATTCTGCAGAAGTCAAGATCGCCAAGCACGAATGAGATGGCTGCTTGGTAAGATAGAAGGAAACACGTCGCATATTCTACACCATTCGACGGCTTCTCGCTTTTATTTGTTGCTGCATGCTCACCTCTCTGTACGCTTTTTTTTAGTCCTTATTGTTTACAATCTTGTGAAGCTGATCATGCCGAATTATTCTCCCCCCCCTTTTTTTGAGTGAAATACAAATACTGATTGCTTTCTTTTCTCGCCATTTGTATTTAACTACGCAAACAAGCTTTATTTTTAGTATGCCTTTTATAATTATGCGACAACGTTTTTCGACATGAATATTTTTTGAAACGGTATTGATCTTCAATATGCTAAGTATAATAAAAAGAAAACAAAATGCACTGAGCTGCACGAAACCGTATTTTTGGGCTCGGTGCTTGAGCAATAGCCAACGCAGCTCCGCTGGTGACAATGTGCTCCGGATTATAAAGAAGTGACACGCATATGTCTTCAAGGTTTAAAATACCGGAGTCTGTCATAAACTTGCAATTTTTATTCGGAAATTTATTCAGTACAATAAAACAGCTGGCTAATATTTATGACTTGCAAACAATACTGTAACAAATACTTTGTTTTTAACCACTTGGCTAATCAATAACCTAATGTCAATGTTCACATTGATTCAATATTTGCAATACGCCCCGTTGTTAGCAACAACGCTTTCCATGCGACGAGGAAGAGACTCGTAGAGTGCCGTCACAAGCCCTTGCTGAGCTTGTAGAATCCTCCACTCCTCCGCAATAGCCATCCACAGGGTGTCTGCTGATGCGTCCGCAAGGTGCCTTTTGAAGAGCCGTTTCTTCAGCAGACCCCAAACATTTTCGATCACATTAAGGTCCGCGCCTCCTGGGGGCCATTGGAGGCTGTTGATGCACCGCTCCTCCAAGTAGATTTTCACAGCGGTTGCTTGATGCACGGGACTACGATCGTGCTGCAGCACGAAGCAACCATCCGCAAATGGCCCGTCAAGAAGAAAAGGTAGCAGCACATGATCCAGGACGTCAATATACTGCCCCGCAGTGAAAGGCGTACTCAGCCTATGTAGCGGCCCTAAGCCCTGGCTGGTCACTGCTCCCCAAATGCTGACAGTGAGCCGCCCGCTGGCAGCGACCTGCTGAATGTAACGTGGATCATACCTGAAAGTGGTAATTTCGGAAGATAAAACAAACCGCGCCTACAAGAGCCATCTTCTGAATATAGTTAATATAAAGCTACTGAAGTCTTCAAACAGAAAGACCTACCTGCAGAAGGCCGGTCTCCAGACGCGGCGCTGTTGATCGAAACGGCTGCAGAAGCTGGCCTCGTCGGTAAAGACAACCTCATTCCATTCAGATGGTCCCCACGGCTGATGATCTTCTGCAAACGACTTCCGTGCAGCTCGGTGACGCTCGTAAAGGCGGGGCTTTTGAGCAGCCACTCGGGATCGAATTCCAGCTTCCTGTAGGCGCTGACGTATGGTCGTCCCAGAAGCTCGGATGTTTAAGCACGTTTTCAACTCCTTCACTGTCATAAACGGATCATCACAGAAAGCAGCTACTATGAGCAAGTCCTCTTCCTCAGTCGTGCGGCGAGGGGGTCGACCTCGAGGTGCATCCTCGATGCGCCCTTCATCGCGAAAGGCCTGCACAATCCGGTTGACTGTTCGCCGGTTTACTCCTGTGGCTGAAGCAATTTGCCTTTGCGAGAATCCAGCTTGCGAGAGCGCGGTTATGCGAACCCTCGTATCACGCGGTACACGAGGAGGCATATTAAAAATAAAAGAAAAGCTTATTCGAGACAACTTAAACGAAGAACCGAGTATTAATGTGCATAACGTAAACAAGGATAAATGAAACTATAGCATACAGTAAATGCGAGCTAAACCTGCGAGACAACTTCTGCGATCTGGTGCGATTAGCAAAAACAAAGAAGCTGAATAAACTGAAATTTCAAGAGCAAGCACAAAGCGCTTAACAGGAAGGGGGTGCGAATAGTGCCGCGTCATCCCTAGCTTGTGCACTGCTAAAAGAACCAGCCGTCTTGGCTTTCTCATGCACTGTCATGGCATGAATGACGCAGCACTATTCGATTCGAACCACTATTTGCAGAACCCTACTTAACATCAATCGTCTGCAAGAAAATATAACTGCTGATATTTGTAAACTTAACAAATAAAAGCGAGAAGCCGCCGAATGGTGTAGAAAATGAGACGTGTTTTTTGTTTCCTTTCTCTTTCCAAGCAGCCATCTCATTCGTGCTCGGCGATCTTGACTTCTGCAGAATCATCTCCCCTTTTCATTCGAACTACGCTCACCCCCGTCGCCCCCACGGGCGGGATGGTAACAACGGTTCCCTTGAGTTCAGACGGCTTCCCCGTCCACTCCGCATGGACTCGCCCTGACGTCATCTCTAGTTCTATCGCAAGCCACCAGTCAAGCGCCCCTCGGAAAAAAACGCGCGCTCGCGTGGAGCTATTAACTCCCGCGACGACTGTACGTAATTTGAGGACTAAGGACGCCGAGTTTTTTTCAGAGGCTATGTCAAGCACGTATTCAATCATATGCCTAACAGAAACTTGGCTTGTAGATGGAATTTCTAGTTCTAAATATTTTCCACCCAAGTATGAAGTATATAGACGTGATTGTGACTATGTGGAAAAGGGAAAGAGCTTGGGGGAGGTGTATTGATTGCTGCAGATAGGAGCTTGAAAGTTCATCGGAGGAGCGATCTCGAGAGTTATCCTGAGAGCGTGTGGATTGAAGTAATGTCTACCGATGGTAGAAATTTTCTCATTGGCAATTACTATTTTCCGCCGATGTTTGATCACATTATTTTCTGTGAGCATATCAACTTCCTGGAAGAAAGAATTGACTTCTCTAAATTTAGAGTGCCCATGTATGGCGATTTCAACCTTCCTGGTTACGATTGGGAGTCAGGCAGCTTCTTAGTTAGTCATACAAACACAAGGTTGAAGCTACTCTGTCTGTTAGACTTCGTTCATTTCAATGGTTTTGAACAACGTAATACGGTACGCAACTGCTGTGGAAACATACTTGACCTTGTCCTGGTAACCTCGGTTGTTGATATCAGTCTTGCCAAAGCTCCGCTATCTCGGGTAGATAACTATCATCAACCTTTTATTGTATCATTTTCTTCCCACTTGCCAAGCGCATTTTCCATTCACAATCATGGTTTTCCTACTCCAACGGTGATTACTATTCCCTGTATCAGTATCTTCGGGACTATGACTGGAGCAGTGTTCTCGCTGATCAATGTGTTGAATCCTCAACTTCCACACTTTCGACTATTGTCCAGGAAAGTATGCAAGTCTTCATACCAAAGAGGGTGTCTCATAAAAGTGACTATCCCATATGGTTCTCGAAGGAACTAAGACGCTGCTTAAGGCGCAAGCTACACTATTAACAAAAATGTAGATTCCACTTCACGTGAAGATGGAGGACCAGCAGAGCTGTTATCTTTACGACGTCTAGGACAACTGGCGCCTAGACGCCGAGTCGACGTCTGGTGACGTTGGACGACTTGGCGACGCAGGACGACCTCATGCTTTGGGACGACCTCGAGGACAACTTCTAGGACGACGCCTAGTGAAATTCAGCCCTTCGACTCTGGTGAAAACCAGAGTGGAAACGTTGGAAATGTTTCCGCCATCTATGAGCGACGGCGGCAACCAGACAACCGGCCAGCCTGTTCTCTGGTTGCCGCCATTGCTTATAGATGGCGGCAGCTGTCCAGAGTTTTGTGCCGACATTTGTTTGCCCGCGGACACGATACTGGGGAAACTAGCCCTTAACAGCTCCGCTGTAAATATCTTATGGTTATACCTCTGTTGATGATAGTTTGTTTAAACTTGCCAGCCCCTCTGAACAGCACCCCCAAAGTCAGCCACAAAACAATGAAGACGAATCTTCGCAAGCACGCGCTTCGCGATAGCGCAAAGCGGGGGGTAGTGGACCGGCTTCTGATGGCAAAGATAAACTTTCTTTTCTATTCACTAGTATAAGGAATGCTGCATCTAAACGTGACTAAATAAACTCGGTCGTTGACTCGTAAATGCTGACGTGGTAATACTAACTGAAACATGACTTTCCACAAAGGTTGGAAACAATAAACGTTTTGAATACAGGAAGCGTTTCAATGTTTATCGGAATAATGGAGGGCAAAAGTGTCTTGATTGGCGTGGGCGATAACTTTTTTCGTCTTCTGTAGATGTCGTAAGCAATTTAGAACTTGCTTTAGGAGAGCTAGGCGTATGTTACAAAAAGGTTTATGTTAGGTATTTGTTATTGACCGCCGTCGTTCAGTGCTTTTTTCTTGTTGAAGATTTGCATGGTGCAAATAATAAATTTATTGTACGATTTACAAATGGGTCAATTATGTTGCTTGGTGACTTTAATTATCCAAATATCTGGTTGAATCCGTCTTCTTATCCCAGTTCATATTATACTGACTGTTTAAATGTCTTACTATTGTGCGCCGATTTTAATCTCTTGCAAGTTGTAACTCAACCAACCCGAATTACATCAACAACATCAAGTGTTTTTGATCTTGAGTTCATTACATCGCCTCAACTTGTCACTCCCATTTCTTACATGCCGGGTTTAAGTGATCATTCTTTTGCTTCATTTCACATTATACATTCCCGTTATTGTCAATTATAGTCACAATAAATATATCAGAGATATAAGAAGGCGGACTTTGGCGATACTAATCGTAAGCTATGTTTTTTTCTGGATGAGTTTCTTCAAGGATTTAACCAGATGTCTTCAGATAATAACTGGAATTTAGTTTTATAACAAATTTACTTCTTTCACAAACACCTTCACGCCGCAGAGAATGGTCACATCATACCGCACCTCACCTTGGTGTAACCAGTAATTGAAAAAAACTGGCGAATAGGAAAAAATTCGTGTTTCGTTCCGCTAAGCCATTTCATTCCCAGTCCCGCTCGGATATCTGCTTCTCAACAGCAAATGATTACGAAATACCTCTCAACGAAGCCAAATATTTTTTAAACAATCATTACCTTAAATGTGTTTAAATAACCCTAAACAGTTTTGGAATGCTGTAAACAAAACAATGAACGACGTTTACAAACCTCTAAACCGGAATGAGAGCGCAGCTCTTGAGGTACTTTGATTTTGCGATATAGCGTGCTAAACTATTTGACAAAGAAATATATATATGCACAAATATAGATCAATTTCCTCCCATACCGGTTCTGCACCCTCCTCCTCTTCCGTGTCCTCTTCCTCCTTCGTACCCTCCTCCTCTGTATCCTCCTCTTCCGTACCCTCTCCTCCTCCTCTTCCCTACCCTCCCTTCCTCCCACTGTCTCCCTGCTAAATTTGCTTGAAAATTGACTCCACGTGACCTCAATAACAATTCATTTTCCCCAATGAATTTAGCTGAGAAAATCAGGTCACATCACTTAGTGTCACGTCACCTATGAACAATATATTTGACAGAGGAACCCAGAATTTCAATTACAATGTCTTACATAACATAAAATACTTTTGACAGGATTAAGTCTGGCACACAAATTTGTCCTTCAAATCTTAATATATCTGTTTGGTGTTTGATATTGCAGGTACCACATCATAACAGGAGATGGCAATGCCATTGGAGTTCATATTAGGTTGTGGCTGTTGAGTGCTTCAAGGCTGCGACAAATGTGAAACTTCTGCTTAACAAAAAGATAGAAACGTCCGAGGCAAAAAAGGTATTCATCGCGCAAAGACCACTACCGAAGTTACTCAGCTGCACCTGACCCTCTACACTTTAAAACTGGTAATTCAAACATCGTTTTACCTAAATCTATAAAACAATACTTTTATTAAGGCACAGAACAACTGAAATCTAGTTTAAAATTGTTTTTATATTTTCAAGTTCCTGTCTGACTGGTTTTGAGTTGACTAGCAACCCTTCACTGCACACAAGATAAATGTGAGGAGGGAGGGCTAACAGGATATTCAACTTAATTGTATATTACAAAACCAGCGAGGTACCAACGAAACTAATATCGCTGCCTAAATTCAGCTAACACGCAGGTTAGATGTGTTAGAAACTGCTTACTTTTCACAAATGTTTGCCCTTTGCGTAAGTTTGCATTCTGTTTATGCCAGGCTTATATGCAGACGAGGTCAAAGAGAGCATAATAAGAAGATAAAGGAGAGGGAGGGGGAGTGGCAGAGAGTATTTTGTTTGTCTGGCCTCCTTATGTTTCTGCTTTCACACCAGGGTATTTTTCTCCCCCATCATATCCTTAATTTAATATCTTGAGCTATAAAGCATAACGAAACAAGAAAACAAACAAAAGTATTTTGAAGTTGCCTTTTTTTCTCCTGTTAGGAGTAGTTGATAGATGGTCACAAAACAAATTCATGCTTGGTAATGTGCCACATTTAAAATTAAATGTCAAGAATCTGGACACTGTGTTCTCAAAGATAAAAATGATAATATTTGAAACAATCTCATAATACCCCTGTAAAGGGCTTATACTCCGTTGAATACTACTAAGGTCAGCGAGGTTAAAACCTAATGACCTTCTAAGTTATAAAGTGTTGTGTTCTTACAGTATAATATATCTTTTTCTGACTGGTCAGTCTTAATGAAAAAATAATGCATTGTTGTGATAACCAGGCATGGAATAATTTGCCTTCCAGCTGCAGCATGAGCTCAATCTCATAAAATGGGGCATTTGAATTTCTAACGGATAAAAAAGAGAACGGGTGACCTTGCACCGATAGTGAAATATCACCCTTTTTCTCGGTATGTTCAACGAGTGAAGGGAGTCGAAGAAACTTGTACAGAGAATGACAAGCTGCAATGTTCTAATTTCTTGCGGTTAAAGCAGGCCAAATTCAGAAATGCCTGGTGAGCATTTTTGTACTTTATTTAATACCTTAGCAGGTCATACTCCAGTTATCCAGATTGAACCAAGTCAACGTTATTTAAGAACATTATAATGTTTTGCAGTCTGATAAATATGTAAGATGGAAGCCCCATTTTGAGCACGACAATTTAAACCTCAATAAATAAATATAAGAACTTCTCTTATAATTATTTAACAAGAAAGGGTTGCAAAGGAGATACCTGTCATTTGTACTCAAGAGATAAGATTTCAGTAAGCGTCAGAATGTCAGCCCATGCTTTGCTAAAACTTTGCCGCTTTAGGGCCTGTGAAAAGGATTTGAAAAAAGCGAAGCCACTAGAGTAAACATTAACTTTCGCTTGGGTGCTTATTGAATCGACAACACAGTGTTGTGCATGTTAGGTGTGTTTCGGTATTGTGCCAATTACATTTCTACTTAACAAAAATTGTAGAGCGGCATTTGAATCAACCTCTATAACCTGCATGAAACATTTTACTTCTCCGTTTGCTCTGTCTCCATTCATGTTTAGCCCAATGTATGTGATTTGGGAATTAAGAAGCGCAAGCAAAATGTAAATTTTTATTTCGTTTTCCTTTCAGAGGCTAAGTATGCTCTTTCCTTTTCCCTTACTGCTATTCAACGAGGGGTTTCAGGATTTTTTTTTTCTTGTTAGCAAGGCAGTTTTATTGACAGTACTTATGTCTATGTCAGTCAACAACTTCAATCCAAGGAACCCACGAAGAAAAGATATCCGGTTGTTGAGCATTTATACTTGTGGAATGAGGTGAATATTTGATTTGTTATTTATTATTAAATTTGTACTGCTGTAGAAACGTTTGTAAACTATATGTGTTTAGTCCGAACTAACAGTCTCGTAAATAATGGTATCATAGCTGTGGTTAATTGTTACTTAAGCAATTCATTATGTTTTCAACTGTTCTCTGCTGGTGTTTCTATCATTCAGGTACTTGTAACTAAGAACATATTTGTACCTTCTTCTAGGATCCACCTCCACGCCTGCCAACTGTCGTCCATTGTACGAAACAAATATAATCGACCCTCCTTCATTCGAAATTCTCATGCACGAATCGGTGCTGGGGAAAGGTATTCGCACCATCACAAATGCTGCTGCCTGTCTTTTTTTTTTTTTTGGTTTGGCTTTATATATATTATGTACGTCGCATTCTACTAAGGTGCAGAAAAGGCAACGCTCTTCGTGGATACGAAGTATTTTTTAACTTTAATGAGCTGCCCGTGAGGGTGCTTCACATGCTCAACGTTTAAGCCAGATCTTTTGCGTGCGTTTCACAGGGGTCTCAAGGTGGTCATCCTGAAAGGCCGGATTTTGATCTTGATTTTTTTAAGATGTAGGCCGACGCGCTGTTTTCGAACAGGCCCCCACGAGGTGTGGGCCATACACGTGCACTGGAACGCGATTCGCGTCAAGTGGAGTGTCTGCATAGGCGCATCAATGCAGCGACGTGACGTCGGGGCCGAGTGTTAGTGTAGAGCATGGACGTAGGAAGAGGAGGAGGTGACATAGTGGCTCAAGCCAGCTAAACGAAACAATTCCAAGTGAAGTCGGAAGTAGAGGTCGCAGAACATGGGAACGCCCCCGAGGGTAACCAAAACAGAAATTGGCGCCAAATTAGCTCTTCCTTTCGTCCGACAGCGTCTTTTGGCTCTGGTCATTCTCGAGGCGCTCCTCTCCAAAGCGGATGTTTTCCCGGCTCACCTCTGGTGGCGTAATGTCGCCTCCAGAAGCTTCCTACCTCCACGGTGTGTAAGTATACAGAGAAGTGCCTATTTGCTAACAACGTTTCGTTGCTGTGAGTGCTTAACAAGAATTGTTATGCTTTAGCGAGTTCGTTTAAGTAGGTAATTCAATATTTCAATGCTGCCATGCAAAGACGTCAAAGAATTAGGTGCAATCACCCGCCTTCCCCCAAGCACACGCAGGTACTCTGTTGAAGAGGATGAGCAAGTAAATTTTGCTTCAAACAGCGTTTAATTTCCCTCTCACGAGCTTGTGATGTGTTAAGGCTATCATATTTTAACTGCAATACTAAGAGATACAAATATTAGTTTAATACAGCAACTTATGAGCATTGAGATTGCAGCTCTTTGCAAAATTTAAATATCAAACTTAGTTTTGAAAAGTTGACTTGTATATTTGCAGAAAAAGTTTTGTTGACGTCACATTTTGTTATGGACACTACAGATTTGTTGGAGAATTTGAATGCGCTTATTGTCGTATGGGCTAAGGTCAAGGTTGCGTGGACGAAGGTCAAGCCTAACGAGCCTCAACTGTGTCAATTCAGAAAACCATGATTTTTATATCTTAGGCAGATACATTTTTTAATTGTGTACCCATTTTTATTGTAATAATATTCAATTAACATAAATATACTTTTCAACAAACGTATCTTCTCGGTTGATTTCACTTATAGGCAATGAACGTGGGAAATTCTAAAGTACCTTATGTTTTCCTTATATATATTTCCCTACACCTCCATACATAATGTTAGCATAAACATCAATGATAAATGTGCTCCTGAAGCACCATTGAAGCCAGCAATTTTTCAATTGAGGTAGAGCACCAGAAGAAAAACCTATTGTTCCTGACCTGTTTCTGGCCATACTTGATATTTTTAAAATGCTAAGGTTTTGTATTGTTTTTTAAGCGTCAAATCATGAAGAGAAATCATCATGAAGGGCTCTTTGTGAAACAGTTATTCTTTGACTTTTTTTTGTAATAAGCAAATTTTTAGGCACATTTGCAGAGAATGAAAGTTGGAGACAACAAATAAAAAGTTTACAAGATACCTCTGATTTATACTTGTTGTTTACTGCCCCTTCTTTATCCGTCGTCTCCTCTTTCAAACGTATCTTGAAATGTTCTTCACAAAGCACTGGCTTATTGCAAAAAGAGGTTAAAAAGTATCTTAAAATATCCTTTGTGAAGAAGCGAAAAGAACAGAACGAGCTGATAAGAACTTCCCCTAGGTTCTTGATGAAGAACCGCTTCATAAAAAAGTACTTGAAATAACTCTTGAACTGTAGTTCATAAAGACCAAAAGGGCTCCAAAAACTTTTAAGGGTTTGTTGCAAAGAAGTTTTGCATCAAAAATGGAGCTTAGAATAGCACTTTATGTGTTCTTCACGAAGGATCCTTTACGGGGTGCTTCAAATAACATTTTAGAGTGCGAAATAAGAACAAGCCAACAACCCCTAAGAGTTTTTTTTTATGACCATATCTTTTTTGAGTAAAAACTGCATCCCGACAAATGTCTGCAAAACAGACAAAGCAGCATTCGCGTGAGCCCATGTCAGCAGAATGCCCTTTTTGCACGAAAACTTGCGCATTGAAGGCACTTTCCAAAGCCACGCGCTCGTGCCCGTGTCTTCGTCAGCACTGCATGTGTTTCTGAGATGGAATGTTCGCTGCGAGAGGTTTTTGCTGTTGCCATCTTGCGAAAACCAAGCCCAACCCAAAGTGAAGTCTCTCACGATGATTCCGACGCCGCCGCAGGTTCTCACAGCTGAATGGGTTTCCGTTTAGCCTCGCTGTCTAAGTAGTAACTTTTTATTTTGTATTCATTTCTATAACACGTTTTGGCATTCGTCGCGGTCGATTAGGAATTTGGTGTCTGGCAGTTCTTCATCTCAGGCTTCAATGCTGCTTTCTGGAGTGTTCTTTTTCTTTTATCCTGGGCAAATCACGGTGAGGACGTTTATTTTTCGCTCACTAATGTTTTAAAATTTACTTTTTTTTCTAAATTTATTTGAGTTTTAGAAAAACATTTTCTCCCACTTCCTTGGAGAACAATCAATGGAACGAGTGTTGTCCTGGTTTACTCTCTTGAGACAAACTTACTAAGTTCTCTATCACGATTGTTGCATATTTAAAATCTCAGGGGCAGTCCTGCGCTAATTTATTTTTATACGGATCCTGGAATTTACCAAGCTTAACGAAATCAGCAGCAGCATCACGTTTATTATTTTGGTAATAACAGTAATGAAGTGAGTACTCCCAGTATACCAAGTGCTGATGACTGAGTCTCTACAGTGTTAACGCAAAAATAAATGTTTCATTTTGAATAGGCAAACAGCTTAAAAGCCTAACCTGAATGCACAATATACAATAAAAACATATTACACAATAAAAAGCTAGACAAAATCATAGGCAAGCTTCTAGTGGAAATAGTTTTGTCAAATTATCTATCAACGAGTAAATTTGTTAAGATCGTGCATTTAAACTAGCAAATCATTTGGTCAACAGCTAACGCTTCAATCGCAACCATTTTAAGATATTGCGCAGGTGTATATGCTATGTGATGACCGTAATGAAAATATAAATTAAAAAGAAAGGAGATGTGGAATTTTCTTTATATTTGACCTGCACGTGAAGATATCACTTTTTGGGTCCAGTTATAATTGCTGTGAATAAAACACAACACACCCTGGAATCAGAGCCAGTATTTTGGGACGCTACATGACATTTTTTCTCCTGGTCATAAGCCGTCTAGAATAATGAAAACTCGTAGTATTTAACATAAACGTTCAGCAGCGTAACATTTATTGCACAAAATAAATATTCCCAATAGGCGAAATAGAAAACATCCAACATGAGTTGCTACTCTTCTTTTTTCCTCGATCACAACACTGCACCGTAGCTATTGCACCGTAAGAAAGGCAACACCTGCTCAAATGTGGGATCCTTGGGACCCAAGTTGTTAAACAAACACAGAAGCGTCCTTTCATTTCGGACAACATAAAAAAATACTTAATTTCTTTATCTTTGCAGCGCGACAGGTGGCAAGGAGGGGACGGAGAAATAAATTTAGATACGTGGCTAAAGGAAAGGCGTCGGATTATTGGATTATCGTTGATGCCGAGTCCCGCCGAAGAAATCCGTTAAAAGAACGAAACACATTCGCGAAGAAAAGCAAAACTTATTACAAAATACAACACGATTCGTCGTGAAAGCATCTGATATCTGGTTCGAGCACAACTTTGCGCTTGCCTACACCATTTTATCTCGTTTTAATATCGTCTCTACTTTCCCAGTTGTTTTTTTCTTGGACATGGATGGAAACTTACACCTTTCTCAGTCGCATATGTTGTGCCACCGCTGACAGAGCAATAGCGAATCACTGCACAGCGTCCGAAAGCGAGCGATCACGCCATACACCTATAGCCAGCCGGCAATGGCCAGGCGGCGCCAGCAGAGTGAGAGCCCACGGTTATACCCTGTCTAGTTGTAACTTGACAAAGGCTGAACAATAAGCCCCACATTGCGTGCCGAAGGCTTCGAAATGCGCGACGTATACGAGCTCAGCGCACACATGTTGGAGCATGACGCAGCGAAAAGCTTGATACTTCTTTCGGGTAGAGGCGCGCTCCGGTGATACAGCAGTCACGTTCCCATTGGCCCGCCAGGGCCGTAGCTTCCGCTGTACTGGCACGTTACGCGATCGCGGCTTCCTGGGATACCCAGTATTTCTTGCTTCAGACACTAGGCTAAGCGGCGCCACCAGAGTAATAGCTCACGTTTGAGCAACGCAGCCCTCACTCCCAGGGGCACCCAATATTTCTTGCCTCAGTCGCTAGATGGCGCCAAACCAAACAGCATTGCAGGTTGCCTATGGCGTCCACAATGCGAACAAACCCAGCATCCTCACATTCCGGGTATCACGTGACATTCACGGGTTGTCTCAGTGTCGCTTCCTAGCGTGGTTCTCGACGCGAATAGCATAATTTTTGATAGCCCCAAAAAATCTAAAACCAACTGCAAAAAAAAAGAACTTAATTCAATTTATTTTATTTACTTTTTCATTCAATTTTGTTTTTCTTACAACCGTGGCGAGTTTTTATCGCCAAGAATTATCCCTATTTGATAACAGCGATCAATTCGACTGCAACAAACACGATGTATAAGGCTGCATCAAGCCTTCTACGGGCAGCTGCTGTCGGAAATGTTGAACTTCGAGGTTGCATCGCAGAGTAGGTCGAAAATGAAGTCGCAGCACATTTCGTGATGTCCCAGTTGGCTCTTGGGCACGAGGAGGGCACATGCCTTCTCTAAAGGGTTCAAAGATGGAATAATTAGTGAGTTTTCGGTATACCAAGACTGTATCGTATAAAATTACGTTTGTCTGTATTAACGGGCATTGAAATTAGAGTGCATAGCAATCATTAAACACCTATTTAGATACATGTATGAGCAATAATTGTTTATACAAATGAAGTTCGCCTTAGGTTTTCAATGCCTCAGCGAAGGCTTTCTAAAATCCATTCTATAAAGGGGTTAAAAATGAAATGAAACTCTTTTCGGAAATAAACTGCCAGCCACGGCCGCCGTCAAGGATTGCAAAAAAGCGTGCTAACTAGCCAAGTGATTAACGAAAATTCATGAATTAACTTTTTAATTTGTGAAAATAAATATACGGTTTCAATGAAAGATATGCTGGGCATCATCAAAAACCACTAGATCAACTCATTTTCGAAAGATATAAAGCAGGCGGAGCATTTTACGGCATTCCGAGAAAAATAACGCTTAATTTGAACACATTTTAGGTTTGGGTTTCTTATAGAGCGCATCTTTGCGCCCGCGGTCCTGCTTCTCGGTGGCCGAGACGCAAGGCCGCCGCTTCGCCTCTATCGCAAGACAGATGGAAGTATGACGCTCACGTGGTGGGCGTCTCGGCCAGCGAGGAGTAGAACCGCGGGCGCTTACATGCGTTCCGGTAACAAACCGAAACCCAGAAATGCGTCCAAATTGAGTGTTCTTTTCGTAACGTCGTAAAATGTTGCCCTTGCCTTGTATATTTAAAAAAAAATTGTTGATTTGGTGGTTTTAGATTATGCTTAGCAAGTTTTAAATTAGGACAATATGTTTATTTTCACTAATTAAAAAGTTAATGATAACATTTTAGTTCAATATTTAACTATTTTATTTTTCAATCTTTGACGTTTGTCGTGGCTGACAGTTTGTTCCCGGAGAGAGCTCTTTTCTTCTTTTCTTTTCTCATCCGCATTGTTTTTAGAGAAGTTTGAAAGCCTTCGCGGAAACACCCGGTATTAACATCCCAAAAACGAGTAGAAAATCTGTGAATGCACAAAGGGATTCAAAAGCTGTCGCAAATGCTCATATGTTCGAAGATTCCCAAATGTTTCTACTGCGTATACATTAAAACATTCAAGCTCGTTTTTCAATAAGGTCGGAGTGCACGGTTCCTGGATAGCGTTGGTCAAGAAACTCGTCCATCTGGGGGAGTTTGATTAGCGAGGAACTGAGCCGTCAGGGCTGTTTCTTGCTTATTCCAGAATTTATCGATTCATTTTAAAGAATAGCTCAATAGTGTTTGTTTTTTGTCTTCTCCGGGAATATCAAACTCGTATCATGGCATAAACAACAAATCTGCCACTGGTGTACCAGCTGTCGGGGTGCCGAAACTTTCAGGGACTTCCACGTGCCTCCGCATTTGGGTTCGCCCAGAGCTAGCCGTCTGTCATCTTCAAGTAGCGGGTTTGCAGCCTGTCGAAAAATAAGTCCTTAAAGGGATGCTGAACCGAAATCTGGATTCCACAGAACACGCGGCAAAAGCGTGCAACGGGATGCTACAAACACCAAAACATCACTCATACAGCGATATCTCGAACGGATGACCGTATTTTTCAAGAAAGGGAGGCGCATTTGACAGAAATGTTCACGTCATGTTTCTCCGAGAAGGAGAGGGAACGGCCTCGCGTCTTCTCCGCCTCGCCGTCTTGAGGGAGCGAAGCGAAGAGAGGAGGAAACTAGGTATCTTCACGTCACGCGCCTCGTCGGCCTGGTTCAATCTCGACCTCTTTTTCCAAAAATACGGCCGTCCATTCGAGATATCGCCTTACGAGTAGAGTTGTAGGGATTGTAGCGTCCCGCCTACATCTCCTACATTGTTTTTCCTGAAATCCAAATTTCGGTTCACCATGAATACTAAAGAAGTTCCCAGACTAGAGGCGCACAAAGGGACCGTACTTGGAGCAAAACATACCGCGATCCAGAGAAGTGTCGGCACAGATATTTATTTTATTGTAATTTTTGCAATGTCCATTGCCAGTACCTCTACAGTCAGCACAGTTATCGCCGAACCGCATTTAGTGTGAACCGGTAAACGCGACAGAGAATTGTTGTTGGGTGCCAGTTCGGATTGATTATACAATATTCAATTTAGGTTACTATTTTATTCTGGTTCGCGTTCAAATATCGGTTCTGATACTGTTTGCTATTAGAGTTCCGGTTTCCTTCAACACCCTCATAACGCAGAGGCGCGTGAAGTTTAGAATAACCAAAACAAAATGGCATCAGCGTCTCTCCTGTCTCCTGTATTATTCTACTGTTTCCTCCCGTTGCTCGCTGACTTTAACCATGTATAACGCTTACCAACTAGCCCAGCTCATCACCCTGTATACATCACAGCAATGTTTTTATCGAGTGCGCTGAATAAAATTGATATATGCGTCAAGCACGTTGCAGCTCCACTAAATTGTCTAAATTTTCGTCTATCTATTAGGTGAAGTACGGACACAAAGGAAATAAGAAAATCCTAAAGGTCCTGAAGGGCGATGATTGAAATAAAAGAGTGTCAGGCGGACAGCCTATTACCGTACAAAAAATGACTGATAACTATTGTACATAATGCTAAATCCAAGAAAGAGTCTTACCGCCTGCGTAGGGCAATCGGATTATATAGCACTTCTTCCCGTCTGTGTACGCTGAATAACCCGACGCCATCATATTAGCTGCGAAGATACAAAATAGTCTCCATCAGAACTTTGCCTTAATAAAGAAATCCTATCCGCCTAGACTATAAAACAAAACAAAAAACAGAAAATTGTGTTAGAAAGATATTAAGTCGGCTCTCCAACAGCATACACTTGAGTCTTCAATCATTCTTCTAGAGTAAATGGTAATAAAATAGTTGCTCACACATACCGGGCGGAATTTCGGGGAGGGGGTGGCGGCTTGAGAAAATACTTTACTAGGGGAAATACAGGGCACTCCTCGGAAATACCTTGAAAAAAACGACAACAAAGGACGGCGGAATTACGCAGGACGGCGGCAGCGGTACCGTCTTTGCATCGACGATCCCATTGACGGCACAGCATTCCGAGTTTCCCCTGCTCATGTGCTCTTGCACCGAGAGAAGATAATTGGTGTGGGAGGAGGCGTCACCAAATAAACCGCTCCACAGGAGGACGATTTGGCGCGGCTGTCGTTTTGTCTAATGCAATTGAAGGGAGTGTCTTGTACTTCTCCTAGTAAAGTATTTGGCTGAAGACTCATAAGCCCGTCCCCTGGCTTAGTCACTAACATATTATGTCTGGCACACACTAATGTTTTACTGCAATAATTTTAAAACTATTCAAATTTTTCTTGTAAGTGAAAATTGTAGTTTTCTTGATTTTAAACGTCCAGTCAGAAAATATGACGTCTGGGCACGTAGACGAGGCTGTTCTTTATTTTAGTTCTAATACAACCGGAGCGAGTACTTCATTTTCGAGTACTTCATTTTGTCAAACCTTTGTCAAACCTAAATCCGAGTACTTCATTTTGTCAAAGGCTTTATGCGGTTTATCTAAATTCTTTTTTAAAAATACAGATACTCGTAGTAACAACTTGTAGGCCCCTCTGCAGATGGGATTTGAAGGAAACAATACTCACAACCTGGAGGTTGAAAATTCACAAGGTTGTTTAGTGTATATCCTGGAGATGAGCTGAGAGTTACTGCCAAATCACTGCAATGAAACCCATCGCCGTTATAGTACATAAAAAGACTTTCACATGCTAAGCAAAAAAAAGGTTATATATCCAGCTCTAGAATTCAAACTACACTTTTAGCTTGGTGCACTCCATGACATTCACAGCTCATTGAATTGATTTCAAGGGTTCATAGCACCCGCTACGCACAATCGCAAGGTGAAATAAAGTAGATCATTCGCTAAGTACACCGCACCAAGTTGGATCTTAGAGGGGGATAACTTTAAGATAAAGTAAGTAGGCAGGCGAGCTGGTTGATGTTACACATTTTTGAAAACCGGAGACGACGGACGAAAAAGGGGACAACACACAAACGTCTCAACGTTTGTGTGTTGTCCCCTTTTTCGTCCGTCGTCTCAGTTTTCAAAAATGGATAACTTTAGTTCAAGTTAATTAGTCTCTGCTTAGTGTTCTTACACTCTAAGCGGGAACGGCAACTGACCGAGAAGGTGACATTCTCTATGAATTTGGTCGCTTATCGCAGGCAGAAGAGAAGTACAGTAAAACGAAACGAAACAAATTCCCCCCCCCCCCCGAGAAATGAACTGTTCATCGCTGAAAGCTCAACCTCCACCTGAGTCTAGTGCTTCCGGTTGGAATATGTTGAAACGTTTGAGGTTTGGTTCTTTATAGGGGGTGGGGGCGAATATTCAAAATTTCGAATACGAATCGAATACTATACATTTATTATTCGTATTCGATTCGTAAACTAAGTCTTTGGTATTTTTCGAATATTCGTCGTAACACGAATATTCGAGAACGTATTCGCAAGCGTAAGTTTTGATTTCGGCTTCGGTTTCGGCAAGTAAGGCCCATTCACAGTGACATAGCTGCGTGGTGGCTTCAACCTAAACTGGTGGCGCTGGTGTCGGTAGTGGTAATCTGCGAGTTTCTGTTCCCCTGTTACTCCCGACTTTTTAAACTGCTCACTTTCGCGTTCGCAACAGTGTTATGATGGATGGAGGTGTTTGAGGAGAACCGTCTCCGAAGCGGAGAAATGAATGGAAAACGGCACCAAAACGAAGAGAGGGGAGCGCTATTTGGAATTTTTTTGCGAGGAGGACGGCATCGATGGCGCAATGTACGGCATGCGAGTCAACGCTTAAAACGCCCACAGGTACGACAATGCCCCTTGTCAACCATCTAAAAGTAGTATCCTGCGTTGTTAAAGAGTATTTTGGGATTACCGCTGGTACGCCAGGAAAGGATCAACCGACGCTGACGGACTTCGTCCGCAGCACGGAGCCCCTGCCAGAAAAGAGGGTACGAGCGCTAAACAACAATGTGGCCGCTATGGTGGTGCTTGATTTACAGCCTTAAAACATTGTGGAAGACCGCGGCTCCAAAGAACTTCTGACAGAAGCCGTTCCCAACTAATGCCTACCATCTTTCTCTACACTCTCGCGCATGCTTGTGCCACGGATGTATGACGACACCCGAAAGAAGTGAAAGCAGAGCTTAACAGTGCCTTTGAAGGCGGCACTACCGCTGTTGCCTTTACAAGCGAGCATGTAGACATCGCGCGCTAACGAAAGCTACGTGAACTTCACCTGCCATCTTCTCACTCCATAATTCACGATGAAGTGGTTCACATTGAACACTCGACACATGGCTGCCAGTCACAATGCTGTGAACATTGCAACTATGCTGGACGAAATGTGCCGTGACTGGGAGATGCCCGATGAGTGTGCGAAGTTCGTCGTAACGTATAACGGGCGCAACATCCGTGCTGCAGTAAGGAGACTTCCGTAGACTGAAATAACGTGCTTCGCGCATACGCTTCAACTGTCGATTAATGACGCGAGATCCCGTTCGCCGGCCATTCATCGCGTGTGCAAGAAAGTGAGGCATATTGTGGGACATTACAAGCACAGTTCATTCAGCTCAGAAAAGGCTTGGGGAGTGCCAAAAGAAGATGGAAAAGGACCCACTACGTCTGGTGCCAGACGTGGAGACGAGATGGAATAGCCAGTATCTAATGTTGTCTCGCGTTCTGGAACTAAAAGACGCAGTCACTGGGGAGCTTGCTACCTCGGACTGTGACATCGATGGACTTGGTTCATCAGAGTGGAAAGATGCTTCTGAATATGTACAAGCATTAAAGCCATTGTTTGATGCAACTGTTATTGCCAGTGCTGAGAAGTATCCGTCTTTGTCCTACCCAAGCTTCTATAATTTTTGGTATGCCCCGACTGTGTAGGTAATTGTGCTGGGGTATCAGAATTTCCCGCAGAACTGATAAGATCCATCAAGGCAAGGTTCACTCTGTATAAGGAGGACAAGGAAGCATGCCTTGCTATGTTCTTGGACCCACGCTTGAAGTCCACTATTTGTAAAGCTGAAAAGGAAAAATTATTATGGCAAAAGCTCTGCTGCTGCAAGAGCTAGCCTCATGTGATGCTACTAAAGAAACCCAGCCGGAAGCTGCAACACAGTCAAAAGAGCAAGGCTCAACACCGTCAGCAATGTTTCGCAATCATTCGACAACTTAGCCAAAAGTGCAATGGAAAGCAAAGTGGATTCAGCTTTAGGCCTGGTTCACACTTACAGCTAATCCGCTGCCGCCGAAGCGGAATCGGCCACGGCAATGCACAGTTGACGCTACGCCCGGCGGCCGAATTCTTGCATATTCGCCTGCCGATTCGCCAGTGTGAACCAGGCCTCAGAATGAGAAGTTGTAGCGTACGCGGAGGAGTCACTGCTAAAGAGAGAGAGGAGTGATCCGTGTGAGTGGTGGCGAACTGGCGGTAGCTAAAGATATTCGAGTCTGGCGAAGCTTTGCATCAAATACCTGGCCATACCTGCTACTTCAGTGCCGAGTGAGAGAGTTTTTTCTGTGGCTGGAGGTGTAGTTTCCGCTTGAAGGGAGCGCCTCTACCTGAGCATGTGCAGCAGTTGATTTTTCTGCATGACAACTTGTAATCTTCCCTACAACTAGAATTTTCGTTTTTGTGTTTTTATCCTTGTTAACACCAGTGCCTCGCTGGTGTTAACGAGAATAAAAACACAAAAACGAAGATTCTAGTTGTATGGAAGATTACAAGTATTCCATGCAGAAAAATCAACTGCAGATTCTGCAGTTCAAAAATCAAAAAAAATAAAAAATTCAAAGAAAAATTAACTGCAGTTTCGACATGTGAAAATAAAAATGCTGTGAATAAACGCACTTGCCTTTGACTATTCGATATTCGGTTCGATAATCGAAGCTAACTATTCGCATTTGATTCGTATTCGAAAATATTAATATTCGCACACCCCTACTTTTTTATCCTGTATGAAAGATGTACAGCTTCGAGCATCTTGACGGCAAGCCATATCTTAGACGAGTTTTGCTTTTGCCGAAGCACATGACAAACATGTTGAAGAAAGGAACCTATTGCGTGGTCACGTGGTATCAATGGCCGCTTGGAGTAGAACGCTCTGAATATTGGAGTTATCTCCTATTTTGCTGAAAACTGTAAATGAACTCGCTCAACATCCGGGTTATAACTTTTTTAACGAACGAAGTAAGCATGGCTGGCAATCTTCTGCGTTTTCTGTGGTAATTAACATTTATTGGTTGTTACTGTCGTCATTACTGTCAGCATTACATCAATACTACTTAACCACTTTTGAATTGTAAAGCAGATTCAACAACAATAAAAAACATCATCCCACAATAACTTGAAATAAATTAAAATTAAACCTCTTTTGGTTTAAGGTGAGCAGGAGGTAGAGAACAAATATACAAGCTTGATCATGCTGAAGAAGACTGGTAAGCACAGAATGTCTGATAGGCCTTCAGGGGAAGGAGAAAAACTAGGAGCACGCTTAAGCATCGCCTTTAAGTGTGGAACGCAGTAGCGTTATCGGGCAACGTTCGCAAAGCCTTCTCCAAGAAACCCGCGCGCGTTCCCGAGCCGTTCAAGCGTGTGTGCGTCGTCCGGTCGGTTGCGTCACGTGTCACGTGGCATCATATGACTTCACGTGTCGTGTGATTTCACACGTGACTGTGACGTCATGGCCCTATTGACCCTTTAAATTTATCGGAAACTTTTCCGCTACATTTCGCGGGAAAATTACACGCTGAATTTGACGAAAAAGATTTCTGCTAAATTTGGCGGGAAACGTTTCCGCTAAGTCTGGCTGGAAAATATTCCGCTAAATTTGGCGGGAAATTTTTTCGCTAAATTTGGTGGGAAATTTTCCGCTAAATTAAGCGGAACATTTTCCCTCCAAATTTAGCGGGTCGACTGGGTCATCGTTACAGCCACCCGTGTCGTCACACGCGTGACGGCGCACATTGCTGCGCGCGTTGCATTATAGAATTTCATGGTTCGACCGACGCCGACACCGGGTTTTCTGCGACACGAGCTCCTAACTATCGCCCTAATGGGGCGTCTTGACGGCACCGCTTACTAAAGGTTCGCTCTCATTCCTTACACTCTCCGTGAGATTTCGCCGCATGACAGGAACGGCCGCAAAGCGCGCCCCGCCGCCTTCGCCCACCGCGCCTATTAGTTCATTTTTGTGTGCCCACACAACCGACTTTGGATAGCTCGGTTGGCAAAGCACTTGGCTATTAAGCTCAAGGTGGTGAGTTCGAATCTTGCCGGGTGACTGAGGTTTCTTCATGCGGTTCCTAGAAGTGTAATGCTTTTCGGTGTCGGCTTTTTGTGAAAGCCGGCTGTTACAGCCGGACGATATCGCGGTTGTCCTTACCAGAGGTTACAGCTTGCCGTTACAACCGGCTATATCAACCAAACGTCACAGACCACTACGAAACTCCGCTGATAAAGCATAATTTGTGTTACAAGTCACCTTACCAGCTTGCCGGTTCTTGACGTTTTCCCGCTCAAACTACTGAAGTATACTCACGCTGAGAAGCTTGGATTGTACTCGATAACAATTGGATAGGTGCCGTTTTCTCCGGGATCAGTCTCGCTGAACCTGACACATTTCGCTGAGCCGCCGAAGAATGGATCCGTCTCGAAGTTCCTGTACGCCACGTACCATGTCTCTTCGAGGGGAAAAAACTGTGAAGTGAGGTCAAGGTGAGTACTTAACGGCTTATGTGAGTCCAGTTAGTCTTGATTACACTCGTCATCGGCTAACTTCGGGGCACACCAGGCAACATTAGACATAATAGAAAAACAATAATATATATATATATATATATATATATATATATATATATATATATATATATCAGGGTGTTTTTTTTAAGCTTAACAGCATTTTTAAAAACAAACCATGAAAGCTTGATTAATCCGGTCTGCGCAGGTGAGTTATACGGCCAGGGGGACATAATATAGGAGGCTAATCGTAACGATCAGTCGGCTAATTAGTTAAAATTCGGTAATGAACTTTTTAATTATTGAAAATAGACATATAGTTCCAATTAGAAACTTGCTCAGCGTCATTGAAAACCACTAAACCAGTCATTTCTATAACGACCTTGAACGCGTGAGAAGCGTAGTAGTGCACTAAAGTTACCGCTCGTGGAGCAGGTACAAGGCTGGGGCTAGGTAAGAGACGGAAAAATTGCGCGGGCGCCTTATCTCAACCGCTAGCTTTGTACGTGCTCCACGAGTGCTAACTTTAGTGCACTACTACGCTTCTCATGCGTTCAAATTCGTTATGAAAATTACTGATTTAGTAGCTTTTGTTGACGCTGAGCAAGTTTCTAATTGGAACTATATGTCTATTTTCATTAATTAAAAAGTTCATTACCGAATTTTAACTAATTAGCCGACTGATCGTTACGATTAGCCTCCTTTAATATGTCCCCCTGGCCGTATAACTCACCTGTGCAGACCGCATTATTCTAGCTTTCATGGGTTTTAAAAAAAAATTCTGTTAAGATTAAAAAAAAACACCCTGTATATATATATATATATATGTACTTAAACTTACCGAAGATTGATCCTGGTACTCTTGAAGCGCTGGATTTTGTTCTGGGTATGACGTGCTTGCAGAGGTGCCATGAAGACCCAGCAGAGCCGCTATGGCGAAAAGAGCCAAATGCATTGTTCTGAATGGTTGATATTCTTCCAGCAAACTTCAGTCTCCGTCGATGTCGTTTTTGAGTTTCGTCACCCACCTCACTCGATTTTATGGAGGGATTCCTAAACACGTGACTGTGCAACAGGGCATCTGGAGGGTATCCGCTCGTAGAATGGCGGTAATTGTATTTCTTATTTTTTCATTCCAGTTCTCAGTATCTCGCTTACAATAAAAATAATACCGCAGTTTATCACTTGTGTGGTCATTACCGCTTGTCGCATTTTGTTAAATACTTTTTTTTGCTCATAGTGCCACACTAAGAATAAAAATATATATATTTTTCAACAGATAGATTCATGTGCGAACGTTTTCTTTCTTTACTTAGAAATGTTATATGTGCAACCTAGTTACGATATCAAATACCTATTTTGTTCGCGATGTACGAGGTGAAGTTTCAAATTAATAATTGAAAAAGTATATTGTAATTTTTAAACCTATTTCAGGGGTCGGCAACCTTTCGCTGCAACGTGTCGTGTCGCCTCAGAGCAAAGGTTAAACGGGCCAGGGGGAAACATGGCGGTGGTGTGTGTGTGGGGAGGGGGAGGGGTTAGTTATTTTCTTTTTATATGAAAAATACAAAAAAACTGTCACCAGCTCAAATTGATGTGAAAATAAAAAGATGGCTTTCTACATTTAGGCACCTGACATTGCTCAAACCGCCTTTCAGGTAGAGTTTTGGTGTTCAGTATTGCGTTCCACAATGGGAACGTTCATATTACCTACTGAAACTCGGAAAACAATTTGGAGCCAAAGTAATTTCGCTGTTATACGTTCCCTAGCAAATACTGACATCGAGCATGAAGCTAGTTTTCTTGTACTAGTAAACCTTAATTCAAAGGGACCAGCCTAAAACTTACAGGGGGACACTACCTTAAAATTGCAATTTCTTCTTTAAAGTCACATTTTAGGAAGTAGTCTTATCAACCTTCGAATTCCCGCTGGATGGTCTCAGAAAGTTTCACACCTGTAACTAAAGCTATTTCCCGTAACAAATTATTACCGACATGCCAACACCATCTAAATTGCAGCTTTCTGAACTTTCTAATGCGTTTATCTTAGTTTTACTTTTTGGCGTAAAATGTCGGTTCGGGAAAACTATCATTTCATAATAAATTTATGCGTGGAGTATGTCTTAGCAGTTTATATAATGAAATTTTGTAAGTAACGCAGCTGTGAAATACTTCCTGCATTTTCATTATGTATGGTTATAAGAAGCTGCAGTATCTCCAACCGTATGCACGCCAAACAAATATTCACTTGTTTCACAGTTTTACTTTTGACTGAAAATTGCATAATTTCCGTTATTTCTTTTTATAGCTGCGTCAGATGGGTGTTATATTGTGTGTTTCACCAAAATATTCTATGTACCTTTTCTAAACGATACTTTTCCACGGGGGCGCAGTGATGTTTTTATATATTTTCACAAAACTCTATAAAACCAGATTTTTACAGAAGGTAAAGGGCCCGAGACTCCGAATACTTATTGAAAACGAAATTCCTTGCGCTGAATGCATTGCCTTCTATGGGGAGAAAACAAAAAAAGCTTTCCCGAAAGTCTGCGCAGACATTAGTATGACGTGAAGAAGAAAGACATCCAAGGCAACGCGCTGGCGGAACATGCTGAGAAGACCGGCCCCGTCATCGCCTTCGACAGCAGTTCTATCCTTGACAGGGAAAGAAACTGGAGGAAACGGCTCTGACTAGAATCCTGGCACATACAAAATACGAGCAACAACCTGAACCGATCCACAGGAACGCCGAAAAGCAGCTATATACATGGGCCATGATGCGCCACACACAAAAATAAGAAAACAATACTGACATGAAAAAGAAATCAACGACAGATTAAAACCTTTGGGCCCCCATAGAGTCACATGTGAACAACGAGCCCTGCCGGCTTAGAAACGTCGGGCACGAAGAAAAAATGGGTTACAGTCTATTAAGTACCCATTAGATATTGCTTACCTAACCAGGTAGGGTTCCAAATAAATGTTTACATTTAAGTCTTTGAAGGATTACAGTCAAACCCGTTTATAACAAACAGCAAGAAACGCCACGATCGGTTCGATATAGCAAGTAGTTCGATATAGCAAAAACCCTTTACAACGAACTTCCACGATGCGTTCGTTATACACGGGTCATATTGGCAAAGTAAACAAATAAACTCGTGCGACTTACCACGAATTATATTCATTTATTAAATTTTTCGCGCATGCGTGCAGAGTTATTTTTTTAACTTATCTCTTCTTTTTTACTTTTTTTTTTGGTGGGAAGGGACTGGCTAGAAGACGATTGTTTGTGCATTTTTGGAAGCCTTCTCGGGGGAAAGGTTTGATATAGCCAATATGTTGTTCGATATAAGAAGCTAATTTTACATGAATATTATTTAGATTTTCTGTGAGTTCGATTTCGACACTAATTCGCTGTACATGGGTTCGTTCTAAACGGGTTTCACTGTATATTCTAAACTTAAAACTTTGCATGTCCTCCTCTTTCCCAGCTCTAAATATGCTTTGAAAATTACACATAATTTAAACCAACAGTTAAAACGTTGGCCTTCCTGACTAGTGTCCTATCTTAAGGAAGTCATTCACTGCCAACACAATATTCAACATATAGTCTATTTTGTGAGTATCGAGTTTCATCGTGTTAATCTCTTGAACATGGCCGTGGCCTGCCTTAAATATATTTTGTAAAAATTTGGATGTTGTTCAAGTATTTTTGAAAATCAACTTTCTGTTCCTATTGGGCACAGTGTCAGAGACACTCTTTGTTAACCGGTATGCTTGTCTTTTCTACAAATACATTTCTTTTTAATTAGAAAGCTTCCTTGCTGAAAAAGACTACTCATTCTTCAGGAACTCAAGCATCGCTTGAAACGTTTTACATTTAAAAGTATCCCCGCCTACATTTGTCAAGTCCCACACCCTATCAGGATCAGCGGAATCTTGCAGAGGCTTCCTTTCACGGAGAAAAACAGCTACATGTTCATGAAGCCTAAAAAAGCTGTTAAACTCTTGCTTTCCAGGTCCGTCAAATTTATGTGTGCTACTGCATCATAGTGAGCCTTTGTGGGAGACAAAAACTGTTGAAACTGCCGCTGGTGCCAGCCGTTATTTGCAGCACCTTGTTGCGCAACTATTGCTAATATAAAACAGAACGTGAAGAGAAAACTGGCACTCAGGAGTGCCGTTTTGAGGTTATTAGTCCGATTGGCAATACCGTGTGTGTGTGTGGGGGGGGAAGGGGGAGGGGTCTCTGGTAGTTTGCTAGGGCCTATCTATGTAATAAACCTACCCAAGATTGGAAATCGTCTTATACTTTAACAACAGATGTTTAGGTTTGTCGGCTAGAAAAAGTATGTTGAGAGTGACATTGGTAACGCAGAATAGTATATCTGATTGTGGTAATTATAAATAAATAATAGAGCACTGCACATAAACAAAAGAAACTTCTAAGCACAATATTCCTATGCTGAGGTGGGAGTTGGAAAAAAAAAGCACCAAATGAAGTTGTGAAACAAATATAAGACTGCGTCTACGGTATTGATTTGAAAATTTAAGCGTCGAGTGTTTAAATAGAAGTTTCGTTTATCCCGGGGACACAATGGCCAAGACATAATTGATCATTATACAGTCACGAGGGAGAGCTATTACACCTTACCATCTTGTTTAATTGCCCTGAGCCTTATCCTAAATTATATCGTGAAAAAACCTTAAATTATTTTAGCTCGCGTTTGTTTTGTTCGTTCAGGCTACGCTTACACAGTTGCCATTTCCAATATACGGGTTGTCATGTGTGTGCTGGCCTACATTTTCGTATACCATTCAGTGATTATAAAAGACTGTCCTCCGGTACGCTTTGATTTACTTGTTGCCATTTTGAAGCGGCCGCTATCCGTTACTTTTAAATCAGTTTTATTCAAAGCAGTTTTTAAAGACGATCTAAAAAGCACAGAAAAGATTGCATCTTAAAAGCAGTTTTACTGTCTGTTGAAACAAATCCGTGCACCGCAAAAAGTGAAGGCAGTCGATTCCTACGGCTCCATAGGGAGTAATTCAAGGATAGGGCAAACACCCTGTAAACCTTTTTTATCCCCTGGATTAGAGAGGTGGGCCAGAAACCCCCGAAAATATGTATCCGCAGTTTTTTTTAGGACAGTTCTTAAGTTTATAAGGACAGTTCCGCATGGACTACGGAAGCCATTCGAAGTGCTGAATGTGTGTTCACGAGCTGGCGGACCATTTGATCGATGACTACCTCAGATCGCCACACACGGCGCTCAAATAGGGACCCAAGGGTTAAGAATATTCCCAAATCTCGAATGGGCAGGATGCCCTTTGACCAACTTTCCACTGCCCAGCAAGCCTGGTTGGCCGGGCTTTCAATGTAGATCCAATATGTTGGGACATTCCACCGAGACGTTCAGAAGTCTCGATGAAACAATGGAACTATTCCTAAATTACGCAAGCGTCGAAGAGAATGCTTGGAATGAACGTCTACAGGCCGCACGCGCTCGCCTTCCTCGAATAAAAGATTCGAAATAGATACCCAAAATAAGGCGTTGATGAACGCGCGTGCAAAGATGTCATTTATTTTAGGATTTAGCTATAAAACAGTTACTGCTGCAGAAACCAGCAAGTGCAGAGCGTAGACCGACATCCCCAGTAATCTTCTTGACGCTGGGGTAATTTAGAAATTGTTCTATTCCCTCTTCCTTCCCGTTTCCTGCAAATGAACTGCCGCTGCATCTGAGGTGCTGCATACTATACTGCAATTTGTACTGCATAGAGGCTACACACAATACCACTGCAAACAGGAATTGACAATCCCTGAAAATGTTTGAAATAATGTTTCCCACGTGAGGCGAGAAATTTTTAAGTTAACGGAACAGCGTCTCGTGACGTCACTTGACACTTCGACGTCAGGCGACACGGTTGTCACGTGACACCATAAAGTGATGGGACACTATGACGTCACGCGACCACCTTGAAATTTCGTGACATTGTGACGTAATGTGTCACGACAAAGCTGCATGAAACACGCCCGGAGATCTGCTGGAAACCTCCCCTATATATGACTGCTTTCGCCTTAAACACCAAGGAGGTTGCATTCGAGTATCGCTGCAAGTATCTAAAGTGTCAAGGTGGAACAGCTCCCTCCACCTGCGGCTAACGGAACTGAAGAAGGTTTTTCCGCTCCAGCTATGCACCTCAAGAAATACATTTTGTGGAGATTCTGGATTTGCCCACGTTCTGGCCGTCAGAACGGCCCCGACAAGAATAAGTAGCGGCTCAAAATTACGGCTCGTTCGTGCAGAGACGGGCCGCCACAATCGGGGGCCTCGCTTTGCGCCGTTATACGGAGACCGTTGGGTCCCCACGTACGGAGCCATGTTTTTAGACAACGAATACAATTGCTGCGCGAGGAGGTTTCGCGCCTTCTCCAGCTTTGGAAAGGGGCACTCGCCCGAAGACCTGACAAGATTTGCACATGTCGTCAGAAATTTCTCAAGCACTGCGCAAGAAACGTCATTCGCAGAAGGTACTTCCCGTCTGAATACGGCCCTGTCATTGACCTAAAAGCACACAAGTTGACGCTCTGGAACTCTCTCTGAACGCCGGATGACGACGAAACGACGTTAGCCGCTCTGCTTCCGTTCTCTACGACCATAGGAACTTGCCACCGTGGTCGAGTGCTTTTGTGCCTGTCGGAACAGGCGAAGTCACCGGCGGAAAATCTCTGCTTGGGGGCTGCGTACTGCTGCCCCCACAGCGAAGGTAATTGACGTCGTGAGAGGGATAACGGAACTTCAAGATGGACGTGCTGTGGTGCTCGTAACCAACTACCGGCAGGAGGCACAGAAACTGACGAAGGGTACTGTTATGGGCCACGTCGAGGAACTCCGTGATACAGCCTCAATCACCGCCATCCCTGGAGACGTCTCACCATCGCCGCACAAGTGTACTCCTCCCTTGAAGCTCGACATCGACCCCAGGGTCTCAGCTCCTCAACGTCAACAGCTGGCCAACCTTCTCGCTGAGTTTATCGACTGTTTCGCCACATCGTTGAAGGTGCACCAAACAGTGCTCGCGAGGCATCGAATTGTTACCGATGCTGACGGGCCGACAGACCACCAGTAGCCGTACCGATTCTCTTTAGAAATGTGGGACGTCACTCAAGAGCAAATGTAGGAAATGCTCAACCACAACATCATCGAGCCTTCAAGCAGTCCATGGGCTTCCTTTGTTGTGCTAGTCAAGAAGAAGGACGAAACCCTGAGGTTTTGCGCGGACTATCGACGCCTGAACGACGTAACGAAGAAAAACGTCCACCCACTCCCCCACATTGACGACACGCTCGACCGGCTGCGCCACACCCAATACTTTTCGTCGATGAGCTTAAAGACCAGCTACTTGCAGGTTGAAGTCGCTGAACGGCACCGCGAGAAGACAGTATTCGTCACGCCTGATGAACTGTACATGTGTTAAGTAATGCCTTTCCGGACTTTGCATTCTAGCGTTTGGCGGACACGGTGCTAGACGGCGTAAAATGGCAAAGCTGCCTCATCGTCCTCGACTATGTTGTGTTGTTTTCAAGTGACTTCGACGAACACTTGATACGACAAAGGGCCGTTTTAAACGCGGTCAAGACCGCCAGACTGACGCTAAAGCCGGCGAAATATCGGTTCGCCTATGGCGAGCTGGGATTTCTTGGTCACGTCGTGAGCAAAAAACGTGACCGCCCTGACCCTGCCAAGACGGCCGCCGTAGCCGAATTTTCCAGACTATCAAAAAAAAATCCGTCTGAAGATTTTTTTTAAATTTTTGTTTCTACTATCAATGCTTCGTGCAAGATTTTGCAAAACTTTCGGCGCCACTCACGCATCTCACGAAGGACGCCGTAGAGTTCCAATGAGGAGAAGACCAGGAGCAGGCTCTCAATGAACTCAAGCGTAGGCTTCAGTTGCCACCGATCCTCGGCCACTTCCGCCAGACCGCAGATACAAAATCCACACGGACGCAAGCAATACCGAACTCAAAGCGGTGCTGATTCACCGACAAGAAGGTACAGCATGAGTAATCGCCTACGCCTGTAGGACGCTGTCAAAGGCAGAGAGCAATTGCTCAACGATCGAAGAGTGGCTTTCTGTAGTCTGGACAATCACCAAGTTCCATCCGTGCTTCTACAACCGTTACGCCTTCGCCGTCTATGGCGGTGCATCCGACCGAGAAAGAGAGCTTTCAGAACACTAAGTACATAAAACGTTCTAAAATGAAGGTCCCAGAGGGACCTAGGGCGAGAGCATGACCGAAGACACCAGGACTCGAGAAGACGCAGAACGCCGAAGAAGGCGAGCAAGGTTCGAAGAACCCCCCCCCCCCCCACACACACACACACACAAAAAAAAGTAAAAAAAAGGCAAGATGACAGAATAGCTGTCGACGATCGCGGCTGCGGCGACGACGACGGTAATGGCGAAGAAGATGGCACGCCCCGTGCCATCTTCTTCGCCATTACCGTCGTCGTCGCCGCAGCCGCGAGCGTGTGGCACCTGCACAAAGGGCGCAGAAAGCCCAAGGTTTAAAAATGTACAAAACTCGACAGACACGACTTACCTCGCATTGCTGGGGTCGTAAAACCGACATCGCAAGTGAAGATTACCAGTATAGGGCCCAGGCTACTGTGGAAGGCCATCACGTTGCTGTCGTAGGAAGGGTAACTTTGCGTACAACTGCAACGGTGGGAATAGCACCATCGCTATCACAATGTGCAAAGACGTACACATCGCGACACTGTTAGCGCGAACACGACATCGGCGTATTTTCGCATGTTACTTCTAAATAGTATTAGCGAGCACGAAATTTTATCGCTTACATTATAGAACAAAATGAGCTCTTTCCGTAGCAATAATAACTTGGATGACATTCCTTGGTTTCAAAGAGAAAAACTGGGAAAACCGGCGATCGCTTGTTCGCGCTAACAGTGTCGTGCTCTGTACACGCGCAAGAAACCCGTACCAAGGAAATACCAATCTGCGAGTGGGACTCAGATAAGGCGGTTCAGATCAACACGTACAGGTCCACCAACAGTTCTCTGCCCAAGAGCGTAATTCACAGCATTTCGTTGGACGTCACCACCGAGAAATCGTCAATCACACCGAGGCGGGCTACCACAAGGTGGTCCACGCACGCCCCATCGGGCGTAACGGCAAGTAGTTATTGTTGAAGTTTGCGGTCCAAGGCATCCCGAGAAGAGTGCGACACTACAGAAGACACCTTAACGTTTTTCCATACCATCCGACGGCGGTAGTCTGCCTGCAGTGCCACGGTCTCGGACACAAGGCGACCGTCTGCACGCGCAGAGGACGATGCAAGCAGTGCGGCGAGGCGCACTGCGATACCCAACAATGCCGAGAAAAGTACTGCCCGAACTGCCGAGTTACAGGACACACGGCCCTGGAAGACAGATGCCAGTTCACAGCGCAAGTGCATGAGTGATTACACAAGAGAGCCACTGTCGGATGAGTGGTGGCACCACCATTGAAAAAAGGACCTACAGGTGATGTACAGGGGGAACATGAAGGCCGTCCCTCAGCGCACGCGCCCGAGGAGGATCCCTCGCATTACGTCAGCGACCGCTTTTCCAAAGGCTGCGAAAACAGAGAACAGCAAGCGCGAACCGGTTCGATTTGCTATATATGGAGATCAAGACAACTTCCCGCCACTGACTGGACCGGGGACCGGGTACACCAGACAAGAAATCGTGTACAGCCAAACCATGAAGGCACAAGACAGTGGAAGAAATAAGATAAATTTACCGAAATCCTCACCGAGATGCTTCGGAAGCGACAAAGCCGGTCAATTCTTCAAGCCAAGGCCGAAATGGAGAGAGTAACTAAAAAACCTGCGCCAACCTGACTACACAAACGGACTGGAACAGAAAGCCAAAGAAGAGAAACATAGTGCCAATCTGAGGCCAAGGCAGGGGCGGAAGCCAGAGAGATGCTCAAGAAAGGAAAGCGAAAAAACAAAGCAGCTAGCCAAGCAGCTGTAGGAGCAGCCCAGAAGCTACATTCCGATGGTCTTCACGGCGGGCGACCACAAGGCACCATCGCAGAAACTTAAGTCGAACCTCAGCGAAAGGAACGGCGGGACCAGGGACAACCCAATTTAAGTCCTACGCCACTAAATGCAAGAACAGCAATGACAATTGCAACTGCAATGGCATCAGCGGCAAACTTTAAATGATGCCGCAGTTCCAATTGCTGGTGCAGACTCTCGCGCAACATGGCATAGGAGTGGCAGCACTAAACCAACAACAACAGTGTGGTGTTGAGACCGAGGAGTTCTCCAGGCAGGATCAAGCAGGGCCAGGCCAAGGCAGAAACCGAAGGACGACACCAGGCAGGATCATCAGGAGACGGAAGGGTCTCTCACGATAAGCTCTGTTTCATACCTACTACAGAAGTATTTACATCGTCCGAGACCACCTCCCGTCACCTGGTGTTCCTCTCTGGAGTCGTCCTTCGGTTCCTGCCTTGGCCTGGCCTGCCTGATCCTGCCTGGATAATTCCTCGGTTTCAACAACGGCCGGCAGCAGCAGCAACAGTCATAAAGCGAATGCCGCGGGCGCCGCCGCGGCTGTGACGTATCACAACTATCGCTGCGGCGACGGCAGCGAACAAGGATGACGACGACGTTCAACGTGCTTCAATGAAACAGTAGGAGAATAAAGAGCATGAAAACAGAGCCAAGACTCAGACTGAAAGACGAGTGCCGACGGAGGGACGGCCGCACTACCGACGCAATACTGCTGCAGGAAACACACGACAAGGACTTACAACTTAGCGGTTACGTCAAGAACGACCAACCGAACATCAAGTACGCGGCGCGCGGCAAGACTAAGATCATGCTTTAAGTTGCGGTCCTCGTTCGACGAGGGCTCCCGCAACAAAAAGACGACAGGACACGGTGGTGCAACGATACGCAAGAGGTAATTGTTGTGCTCACGAACGTCGCACAACGACCGGGGGTCCTAGTCTCCGTCTACTGGAGGTCACTCATAAACAATAACGACGATCACGGCTGGATTCAGTACTAGACCAAGAAATACAAGAGCCATCGGATCCTGATTGGAGGCGATATTTATGCCGCGAGCATAGAATGGGGCTACACCAAGTCGACAACCAGAGCCGAAGAACTCCGCCGAAGGGCTACTTCCGCCGGTTTCGCACTCCTTAAAGGAAATCTGAAGCGGCTTTAAATATAAAAAAACACCCGCGTTTAGTTGATTACACCTCAGCCATCATGAAAATTGTATTAGTTTGGTCATTTATGCGCGGATTAACGGGAAAAGCGCCTTCGAAGTAGAGCTAAAGCCACGCCCCTTCGAAGGAGAGGGAAAGGAGAGAGAAGAGGAAGCCCGTCTGCCGACGTCACAAAAGGTCCGGCTGGGGGACCCCGCTGCGGCTGGCGGCACTTCCCTCGTAGGCTGCTCTACTAATTTTTCGAGCCGTCGTCGTTCTACCGCACTTGCTTTTATCCGTTGACCGGTCGTGCTATTGTCTCCATCGCCTGACGTGCTGATTGTTCTCTTGTTTGTTCACGGGTTTCCGGAATTCTCGTGGCACCGAAGCGACCGACTCGCGCTGTTGCATGATGCCGTACTCGTGTGTAGCCGTTGACTTGCACGAACAGCGCTCGTCGCAGTTGTTCATCCCACTTACCGCCCTCTTCATTCCGATACCGAGATTTCATAGGGATGGGTTCCCGCTTTCTAAACAGATGAGTTTTAGCAAGTACACTGCTTTTGGTTCGGAACATGTTCCAGACGGCGTATATGAAAACGAGTGTATGTATGGGTTTGGTTCTGAAGAAGGCTCGCCCGAAGCTGTCGTTCTGCCGATTATCTTTGAAGGTAAGAAGGCAATTCAGCGCAGTAAAAGCCATTCAAAAAGGAGACAAAACTAGGTAGGAATTATAGGTCGACTGCTTTAGGAAAAAGCTATTACGTTATTATTGGCGTGCAGTGTACTGCATTAGCCGCGATCATGTAGCCACATAGCGGGCTTTTATTGGCTCTTTTCTGCTAACCGCCTCATATTAGTGTTTTAGTTTTGGTTTATTTTTATATCGTTAAAGTTACTATATTTCCCGGACTGACTCCGCTACCAGAGATTCTTTTCTTCTTTTTTATTAATATTCTACTGCGCTACTCCACTCTCTTGGGAGAGGCTGGCTTTTTGTAATAACTGGTCATGCAATTCATCATGCGACTTTCACTACAAATTTTTTTAAACGTGAACATAAATTTTGTTAAATTTTTCTTTTATGGGTATGTATTCTCTCCAGGAGCGCTTTTTAGAGATACAAAGCATGCGACATTCTGTTGTGGATTGAAGTCTTGTTTACAAATGACGCAGTGTTTTCGGTGTAAAATTCGCGTGTCATGGAATGTTTTTGTGCCGTAGAAATGCGATCAGACGATGATAATGCTTGGTGGTAGTCTAGTGCAGTCACCAAATCTTGGGAGAAGTGTTTGAAAGCAGAGGCCCAGAGAGCTTTCACGAACTTGACATCAAACTGAGGGCTGCCGGGCACACTTCTCCGCTTTTTCTAAAGCTGTAACTGCGTAATAAATGGTGGCAAACAAATAAAAACGTAGCAGAAGGTACCACTATCACAAGGATGAATCTTCTGCGCACCAATCCGCTACACCCTTCTGGATTGTCTTCTTTTAAGAAGTTTATAACAGACGACGAATTTGGAATGTTAAATGGGTCATCAATCAGCAGTGAGTTGAGGTGAGTTAAGGGTGTAGCGCATTTAGCATAGATGGGGAAGACCTATATTATTCTATGCCCCATGATGAGCTCATGAAGAGCGTAAAAGAATGTATTTTTGAACGCAACGATGAAAAACGATTTAAAACCAAAAGTGGAGTCTCAGTAGAAGGGTTTCTTGAGCTTTCGTCCTTGTATCTTAAATCCACGTTTATCGATATGCAGGATAAAATATATGTACAAAAGTCAGGAGTATGTATAGGTTCAAGGGTGGCCCCTATGCTGAGCAGTATTTTTCTAGGTAAAGTCGGCAGGGCCCTTGAGCACAGGCTGGCGAAAAACACCAAAAAAGTTGTTAGGTATGTAGATGATTACTTGGTTTTCGTAGAGAAGAAAGATTTTAGTAGAAAAATGGGTGAAATTTTAAGGACGTTCGCGGAGGAAGGGCTAGGACTTCGCTTCACCTCTGAGACTCCTAAGGAGTACAAAATCCAGTTTTTGGATCTGCTAGTTGACGTGAAAGAAGATCATGTTTGCTAGATGCACCACCCCAGATCCACTAAAAACTTACTAGACTATCGGTCGGCACACTCAAAACTCGTCAAAAATGGTATTGCATATTCCTGCTTACAGTCAGCGTTGACAAAATCCTGTTTCCATAAGATGAAAGAAAGCTTCACAGCACAGGACGACAGACTCAGAAACTCTAATTTTCCTGACACAGTTATTACTTCAGCATGTGACAAGGTGACTAGGTACTACCAGGTAGATTCCAGAAAACCTGACAAAGAAAAAGCGAAGATAGATACAAAGAACGTCGCCGTTATACCTTACATCCATCGTCTTTCACACGGGTTAAAGGGAGTTGCTTCGAGGTATAGGGTCAACGTAATTTTTTCAGCGAGAAACAAATTGAGCAGGATTATTAGCATCGTTAACAAGCGGGCCGGCAGGAAAAGTAAGCCAGAAAGTTTTGGATGTCGCGTCAAGCACGGCATGAAGTTCGTGTCCTGTGCACAGGGGACCGTGTATAAAATATCATTCTCATGCGGTCACTCTTATATAGGTCAGACGGGGCGTTGCCTAAACATTCGTCTCCGTGAACACCATGGTTCATTAAAAGGTAGCGCGTACTCCCATTTGGCTGTCCACTGCAGAGAATGTGGTTGTGAACCAAGATTCAGTGACACCAATGTGCTGTTTAAACACAAAGATCAGATGTCGAGGGAGTTAGTAGAAGTTTACCATATAGAAAAACGAAAACCCGGGTGCGTGAGCCAACCATCCGTCAACCTAGTGGACAGTGAGGTAGTTTTTTGGACATGGGCTGACCAGAGAATTGAAGATCAAGATTGAAGATCGAAGAAAGAAGAAATGAGGAAGAAGACGCGATGACTTATACCCTGTGCTGATGTGTTTTAATATACACATGGTGTGTTTTAATTCAATGTGAATTGAAATGGTGCGCGCTAAATGACGAATAACTGGTGGAAGAGGAAAAAGAAGAAGCAGTCCTCGCGTGAATTTCTATGTGTTTTCAGAAAAGATAGTTGATAGTCAGCGCCTTGTCCTGTGTGTTTCTCTTATCTTTGTCCGTGTGGTTTTCGCGCTGTTGTTCAAAATATGTTCTTCCCTCAACTCGCAAAGAGGACGGACGACAGAGCATACGAACAAGAACAGATCGCCGAAACTGACTACAAGACGGATTTCACAACTTGGAAACTGGAGGCAGCCAGCGAAAGGGGCAACGAGCGGAGCGTGCCGCGGCGGACGGGTTTAACAATGGCACGCTAAAGAACCTTGACGACAGAAGCAGGAAAAGGCTACTGGAGCAGATCGACCGAATCTGGGAGAGCGGACACATCACGGATGCACGGTAGATCACCTGGGTGTCCCCGATCCCCAAACCCAGGGAAGAAGCCGGACAGCGCCGAGGACACCCGACGAATTCCCTGACGTCGGTCCTGTGCACGTTACCGAAAGGATGGTACTCGCGCGTATCGACTGGATCACAGAAACGCATGAGGTGTACAACCCGGCCATGAGAGGCTTTAAGAAGCATATCCGAACTCTTGACAGCCTGGCCCTGCTTAGGAAACACATTCTGGGCACGCACCTGAATGAGGAACCAGTGACGGCTTTACGAAAGCAACTACGGGTCCTAGTAGCATTGGACATCAAGAAAGCGTTTAACACGTTGCCGCACACCGCCGTCCGGGACACAGTGAGCCGACTTCGAGTACGAGACCGACCTCTAAACATTGTCAAGGCCCTCTAGCGAAGCCGGCGCTACGTGATCAAATCGGAAAAACACGAAAGCAACGAAAAAAAATGACGTCGGGGTACCGCAGGGAGTGACGCTCTTTAACCTGGCGATTGCTCTGCTTCTTTGGAAGGTGGCCCAGATCCTTAATTCTGCGTCTACGGTGTATGCTAGTGACATCACCGTAAGGACGATGACCAGAATGGCAGACGCCGACAAGATAGCGACTGTCCAGCGAGGTCTGGACGTCGTAGTGGCCCGATTCGGTATTCGACCATCACCGGAGAAGCAACGGAACGAGAATAGAGAAGACGACGGAGCACACAATCCTGGGCGTGCAACTTCATTTGGGTCTGGACCTGTCTACCTGGAGAAAGCAAATGAGCGGGAGCTGGAACCAGGGACTGTCTGTCGTCGGGAGAGTCGACACGCGTGCGGATGGTCAGGGAATGGCTGGCCAAGACGATAGTCGAGGCCGCCTTCTTCTCCTAGGTCGATTATGGCGTGCGATTCTACAAGCTCAAATCAGCCCACAAGACCAAGCTGGAGAAGCTATTTAACGAGGCGAGGCGTTGCATCTTGGCCTCCCCCACTTCACACGTCTCGAAGAACTAAACAAGCCCTATTGAAAATTCCATCAAGATACGTAATTTGGGACACTGACTGCCAGTCAGCAGCCCTGGTGGAACGTGCCCTGATGGTCCATCAGATGACGTCTGACTGCCAGTCAGCAGCCCTGGTGGAACGTGCCCTGATGGTCCATCAGATGACGTCTGACTGCCAGTCAGCAGCCCTGGTGGAACGTGCCTGATGGTCCATCAGATGACGTCTGACTGCCACTGATGGAATGTCCCAAATTACGTATGTGGTGGTCTTTGATGGAATGTACCTTCCAAATTTGCGTTTTTCAGGTAAAAAGGACCCGTACGAAAATGTCAGATACAGGCCGGAATGAAAAATGCCGGTTCCGCCTGGATTCTCCGGAATTCCCGCTGCGCTCATTCCTGGATTCTACAAAGAATTTGGTGCTATGCGCTAGCCGTTACAACCGAGATCGTCGCGATTTCAGACCCAGGCGGACTGGGTCTGAAATTGCGACGATCTCTCGGTTGTAACGGCTAAGGCATAGCACGAAATACTCTTTGTAGAGTCCAGCGATGAGCTGCAGCGGTAATTCCGGCGGGCACACGGTCGTCCAGGCGTCGTCACCAAACACGGTGCACGGAATACACACACAGCACGCACAAGCACAGTATCCAGTGTTGAGCGGTATCTTGTCCGTCGCCATCACCAAGCACCAGCGCATCGGGTGACCCGGCTGCAGCGGGTCAGCCACTATAAAGATTTAAAGCCAGGGTCGAGGTGGGTGCCGCCTGCGTCATTGCCATCCCTGTTGGCGGTGCCGGTCAGGCCAGCCAGGCTGTTGAATATTCACCGGAAGCCGGTAATCTCATCGAACGCATTGAGCGTTTCCTGCTGGGCGGTCATCTCTGGCGCGTTCTGCATTATTTCTGGCGTTCATCCTCTTCTGGGCCCAGACCATTCCTGTCGGTTTTGTGGATGTCGCCGTTCCGCTATCGCGGGTTGCAGCGGCTATGTCGAATCAGTTTTTCATTTACCCGGGCGATATGGTTGCCGTCGCCAGAAACAGGTACACCTCTGGGTCTTTAGAACAGGCCGCCATCTATGCATCCACTTGAGGATTCGGTGGAAGAACTCACGACCGAGTTCCACACACCACCCACGATCTCCGAGCCATCTACAGCTCCTCTACCACCAGCGAGGCAAGGTCGGCCAATACGCCAGAGAAGACTTCCGCTGAAGTTCAAAGACTATATTCTTGCACTTGGCGATGATAGTTTTCAGTCAGATTCGGAGTACAGTGACTAAGACTTTTGTAGTTATGTTTTCTGTAAAAGGTCATTTTGGTATAAACTTTGGGTAGATATAGAACATTAAAAGCATATCACTGTTATAGCAAAACCTTGGCCAAGGTAAAAATGTCCATGACAAACACAATATTCTAAACAATAACCAAACTAACAAACTAACAGTCAACACTACAATGTGTCATGGACATTAAAAACGGAAATAGAAATACAAATCATAGTAATACAAATGTACTCAAATAGGTATTGTTGGATGTTTCATTTTCCTCCCAGGAGGAGGAGAGATGAGAGTGCTCTAAGTTGAAATATGACTCTTGGAATGAAATTTTGATCGTCACGTGACTAGTATGATGCAACCTGAACTTTCAGTGAAAACCCGTTTTGTTCGGATGACTTGTTTAGGATTTTGTTGAACTTTCCGTGTCGTGCACACAAAGAACGTCTATGAACAATCTTTTGCGAATTTCCAACGAACAATTTCGAAACCCAATATTTCCAGTGAAATAACGCAATTTTCGGGTGGTGAAGTGTTTTGATTTTCGTTATTTTTTTCACATAACGAATGTATAACGTAAGTCTTCCTCCCACAATTTTCTTATTTCTTTAAGGGAGGGAGAATGTAGTATTTTGATTTGCACGAGATGGCGCTACTTGACATCTCCTTTTTAAAGTAGCCATCTCGTGCATCCATGCAAAAAAATAAAAGGGACAGCACGCGACGGCATGAGCCGCGCGTGATCTGCGGCCTCATCGGCCAGTGTTCGCCCCGCTCCTGAATCCGTTGGTTGTCCTTTCTTCTCGCTCCGGCGACCGTCCAGGTCCGCTCGGGGCATGTAGTTTCCCGGCTACGTCGAACGTGAGTCACCGGCGCTTGCGTCCAATGTAGCCAGGCTTTAGAGCACCGCCGCGTCGGCGCAGAATATAACAAGGATCCCCCAGACCCAGTGGGTGTATGGGAGCCTGTTATATAGCCCTCCCCCCCCCCCCCGCCACACACGCATACACGCATACACAGAAATGAAGAAAAGAAACAGTAAGAAAAAATGAGCCACACAGTATACATCGATACAATACAGCAACAATTGAAATAGAAGTAAAAACATCTATGCGAAAAATATAAAGAAACATCGATAAATCACATGTTTCAAGAAAAAAAAACTTCAGCGTCCAAGATGCAATATAAGCGTAAATCGCCTTTTGATATCAAATATACGGCTATCTGAATGAAAAAAAAGTATTAATATAGAGGTTTGGGGACGTTTTCTTGGTGGGAGCTCACAAATTCTTTTGTGTGATGTCAAGGACCAAGCCAGTGTTTCGGGCGACACTTTTATGGTACTCTTTTACTTACTTATTTGGGAATTGTGATCGAAATAATATATAAATGTTGCACATGATAAACAAATGAAATGGAAGGCGCTATTCACACGTGTTTTATATGTATGTTGGAGCCTCGACATGAGAAACGGGGACCAGTGAAGGTTTAAAAGAGAGCGTTTAATACGCGTCTGGCGGGTACGCCTGCCCAGCGAAAAGAAGTGCGCCACGCGGGTGGTGGCGCGAGCTTGGGGTCAGTCGTCTTCTTTCGCGAGAGCACTAACATGTGAATTACTTCTTTTCTGAAAGTAAAGTTTCTAAATGATACTCGTATGGGCCATTTGCAACATAACGAAACATTTTCTTTTTACAGGCCTTATGACTGTTCGACGAATTGTAACTTGAGCGAACTGCGACGTCTACCGCTCGCTGGAAGTATTTCTAAAATCCAATCACCAGTAATTTGAAGTGACTATTGACAGTTTTTTTTTATTGGAACAATAAAGAAATGTTCAATAATTCAGAAGTTAATAAACATATATTAGTTAATTATTGCTTCCTTGTGTTGACCGGCTCATTATATTATGTCCCCTTGTTCATATTCTTAAGATTAAGGCGACGATGCAATGAATAATGAACTAAAATAAAGGTTTAATTTGTGAACTTGTGCCAGAAACAAAAGAGAGACGGAGCATGTAGAAAGCTGCAGCGTCGGCAGCGGCGGCAGCGAACGGCGATGCTTCGGACTGGCATCTGGCTAGCGCGAGACCTCAACAGCAATTAAATTCCTTGCTTAATTTAGCGGGAAAATTGACGTCACGTAACCCCAACACCAATTCATTCTCCCCATAAATTTAGCGTGGAAAATGACGTCACATGACCTTGTGTCACGTCACCTGTGAACAAATTCAGTTTCTCCACAAAATTTAGAGCAAATATTGACCTGACGTGGCACCAGCAATTAAATTAGCTGCTGAATGACACGGGAAATTGATGTCACGTCACCTCAACAGCAATTAAATTCCCTGTTAAATTTAGGGGGGGGAAGTAACTTTACGTAACCCCGACACTAATTCGATTTCCCCGCTAAACTCGGCGTGGAAAATGGCGTAACATGACTTCGTGTCACGTCATCAATGAACAAATTCATTTTCTCCTCTGGATTTAGAGGAACAATCGACGTAAACTGAACTCAAGAGCAATCTAATTCCCCACCAAATTTAGCGGAAACATTGATGTCACGTGACCTCAGCACCAAATCAATTTCAGCGCTAAATATAGAGGGGAAAATGACGTCACTTGGCTTGAGTGTCACGTCACCTATAAGAATTAAGTTTCTCCTTCAGATTTAGCTGGGAAATTGACGTAACGTGGCCTCAACTGCGATTCAATTAAACACTAAATTTAGCGGGAATTGAATTGCTGTTGAAGCCACGTGGCGTCAGTTTCTCGGATAAATTTAGGGAGGAAACTGTGGGAGAAGGAGGGTAAACAGCAGGAGGAGTGGACGTTACGGAGGTGGCGGATTGGAGGGTACTGAGGAGAACATGAGAGGAGCAGGAGGGGAGAGGAAAAGGAGGAGGAGGAGAAGGACAGAGAGAGGAGGATGAGCAAACGAGGAGCAGGAGTTGAGGAGGGGAAGAGGAGACGGCACGGAGGAGGAAAAGCGGCATACCCTCCCATCCATACCATCCCCTACTCCTTCTCAAGAGCTGCGCTGAGTGCGCTCTACTTTCGCGTTACAGAGACTTGTAAACGTCTATTTCTTTTGAATGGTCTCAGATTGAGGCTTCAGTTCTTTTAGTTTGCCCTAATCTCCAGAGATGCGAATGTAGACGGTGTCAATCGTAAGGATGTCGCCGTCTTCGCCAACGTTGTGATAGTCGAGGTGTTTTTCGACTTTGAGGTCTGTGCGCAGGTGGTGTTTCATCTCGCTCCTCATGTGCTTGAGCGTTCGACGAATGACACATATGATGTCGCCGTCCTCCTGTTGTTCTCCATCGTCTTGGCTTTTTATGGTTTTTCGGATGTTTACCGGAACGTTGGGGATGCCTTGCGTTCTCTCTGAAAAGGGAGCGAAACCAGATTTATTTATTAAATGATCTGGCAAAAATGCCGCCTCCGCAGTCGTCCGTGTAGTTCTATCCAAAACCGCATGAGGCCACGGCAGCTGGAAAGTCGTGTATATATTGTTTTTAATTTTTTTATTTTATACTTTGCGCGTGAGATTTGTAAGGTCCGATCATAACCTTTGAAAACCTTGCTTGCTTTATTCCTTTAAAAGGAAGCAAGGAAGCTCCGCCTCATTTCAGATCGCTACGTTGTCTGGAGGTTGACCTACATGTTCCTTGGAGTGGCCGAGTTTGATGGCCGAGCTGAGAACCCTCTGCTTGGCAGGTGCTTGCAGCTGGCTGTTGGCCAGCCCGATTTTCGGAGAGAGGTCAGCCGCGTTGTGCTTGTTCTGAATGTTCCCGAAAATATCATCTCGGTCCCAGTTCTTAGGGGCGCTGGCCATGTGTATCTTGTTTGCAGCCCACATTTCGAAGGTTTCTTTCGAGTCGTACAAGTAGGGGTCGCTGTCAGCCCAATTTTCTTAGGAGTCCTTTATTGTCTAGGACGCTTGAGGGGCGTTCGAGCATACCATGTTCCGACAGGGGTCCTTGTACTTGTCGCGCGACATGTGTGCAATATTTACAGTTTGAACCTCGTATTTCGGAGTTTTCATCGTAGCTCGTGCCTGGAGATATCTTCACAGTGAACTGTTCCTTGTCCGTTAATAAGTTTTCATTTTACCGGTGTTCTGTATACGGTATGCGGTTTATTTTGCCGAAAAGAGTGACAAATATTAGTCTGCATACCTTTAGGTTCGATTTTACTTGCAACAGTTCCCCTTGGATCGAGTGTACCTTGAAGCCTCTATCCCATCAGATTGGTTATGGTCACTAAACTGTTTATTTCCTTAGATTTAAGAATCTCACCTGCAACAAGCTTTCATATGTGTTTTGATCTGACAAGTAAACGTATTTCCGGTGAGCCTAATATGTTCAAAACACCATTTTATAAGGCACGATTTTGCTTCGATCACCCGAAAAAGCGCGTAACGTTGACATCTGTGATTGAGGAACCTTGGTGAAGGCGTAATTCCGGTATGGTAATTGCCTTTTGTGTGAGCAGCCAGTGTTGTTTTGCCCACTCTTAAGCCGAACATTCACGATGTTTCTATAAGCTAATATTTTGCTTGAGGTGCTAGCAAACATAATTAATGCTACCTAAGTATTTCTCATGTTTCTGTAATTTAGGGGCCAAGCAACGTTTTCTGTGATAAATGAACGTTGACTGCCTTGGTAAAGGCTGTTCCACATGTGGCTACTGCCCCCTTTACTGATGTCCCACACCAGGAATGTTTGTAGCTGAATGAGATTTGCATCATCTTGCCAAGCCGAAGTCTTATGTTTTGGGTCGAAAGAGAAAACACAGACGACAGAGTTCACTTTTCTGTCTTCTCTTCTTGTTTGGTCAAATGGCGAGTCATACATCGTAATGGTTGTCGTACGATCAAGAACTAACTCATCGTAACCACCTTTTGCAATTATTTGCGTAATGTGCTTTGGTTGTGCAGCTGAAACATTGCAAGTCATTTCCCATTCATTATTTCTCCAACCGAGTCATATCAGAGCCGCAAGATTATGTGGCCAGTCTTTTAAATATGCCATAAATAGCACTCTCATTTTGCTTGCAGAGCCCAACTGTGAAGTGCAAAGCAGATGAATGAGACTCTTGTTTTCGCTTGTTCGCACGAGCTCCGCAATGGATGCTCCTTTCCCTGATTTGGACTTTAATGCGAAGTAATTGTAGTATATTGTCGAGTTTAGATTTAGAAGTAGGTGAATACGAAGAGGTTGCGTCACCCTCAGCTGTTGCAGCATTGATTGGTAGCTTATATCAACAATTTATGTAATATTTCACAATAATGTCCTGAGGTATTGAGGTCATGAGGATATCGCAAAGAATGGCTCCGAAGCGTGATGTTTGCACGTTGTGGGAAAGTTGCCTTGCTGCGTGCCCAACCCGGAGGAACAACACGGAGCCAGGATTTGGGAAAACGTGAAACTACATTTATTAGTAAAGTGCAATAACATAAAGTTAGTATTAACAAAGGTCATCGGTCGGCACCGCCGCAACGTGTACCTTCCACTGCAGGCCTCGCTTCTCATTCACCCTGGTCGGCGTCGTCGCTGCTGCTTTTATCAGCTCTTTTACTGGAGGTAACGCCCACCGCGCTCTCTATGCACAGTGGCGCCCGCTATGAGTTTCCACACAATCCCCCTTCAAAAGTCCGATATGTTGATGACGTGCTCGTCGTGGTCGTTTCATCTCAGAACTTGAGGGCGTTGCCCGCGTACGACGTCGATAGCCCTTTGCAGCTCGTCGTGGTTCTGGAGCCTCGCAGCACGGTCGGCAGCTTCCCGGGTCACGTGTAGGAGTCCCGCTCGGTGTGTTCTGGAGCGAGCTCCGGGACTTCGCACAGCGGACAGAGGAGTCTCCGTTCCTGTGCGGTGTACTGCACAGCTGGCTCGTTAGGATGGCGGTCCTCTAGTGTCAGTTCCAAGAAAGGCTCGGGGACGATGACGTGCACCTCCCCGCGTTCTGGGCGTGGTTGCTCTTTCCAAACTTGCCGGGATGCCAAGCCGATCGGTCCACCGTCGGTCTGCACCATTCATGCTGTCGCAGTGTCTTGTGGCCGTCGTCGGCAGCGGCGGCAGAGGATGTGGAAGTTCGCGTTGCCCTGATCTCGTCGCGATGGCCCCGGTCCCTGTCCTTTTCGCCTGGGTGACCGTGATCGCCACCTGTATGGGGTCCCCCGGCCCTGGTGGCCATGGTGGATGATATGGCTGCGATGGCCGCGGTGATGAGATCGCCACCCTCTCCCCTCTCAAACTGCAGGTTCCGACGTCCCTGTTCGTATTGCTCGGATTATTGCAGCCTGGCGACGTTGAGGTTCTCCCGAGCTTCTTTGAGGTTGTCCGAGCAGCTCTTGTGGAGGTCATATTCTAGGTATCTGTCATAGGTTCGTGGGAATGTCGTGTCATAAATAATGAGAACGAGACCGTTGGCTTTGAAATTGTTTAAACAAAGGAGATATAACGAAAAATATTTACAGCAACGGTATTAGCGAAGGTTCTACAAAAGCGTTTTAGAACAGCGACATCAATAGACGTTACACACGCGGCTTCCACAGTTCTTAATTGCAATAGAGAAATGTTCGTCATACGTTGGGTCTTTGAGTCCTCTGTCGTTGCGACGGTGGGGATGGCTGAGCGGGCGGAGTCTTGGGTCCCGGGTCTTCGGAAGCCGGGACGAACCCAGCGAGGGCGGTGGGCAGGCTGACGAGTCGCCGAGTTCCCGGCCTTATGGAACCAGGACGCACTCAGCGGGAGCGTAGCCAGGCAAGCGCATTCTTGAGTTCCCGGCCTAGTCGAACCGGGACGCACTCAGCGGCAACGGTGGCCAGGCAAGCGCATTCTTGCGTTCCCGGCCTAGTCGAACCAGGACGCACTCCGCCGTCAGCCAGCTCCTCGGAACGCTCGTCTTCTTCTCTCCTCCTTTCGTTCTTTTTCCGCTCGCGCTCCCTCTCCGGCCGTCGACGGTATGTCTCGTGGCACGCGCAGCCACGTCATGGCGAAAACATCTGTACTCCGGTGATGGTTCACGGCCGCGCACATCACAAGAGTCCCTTATTTCTAGTTTTCTTTTGATAAAAAAAAACTAAGCAACGTGCGCGGACTTCCCGCGTATGAGAAATGCATTCAATACAATAATAGAAAAACTCAAAAAGTTCAAGAGAAAGACAGAAAGGAAAGCACACAATTGACAGAAAACAAAAGTTGCTCACACGATATTTCACAGCAAACGGCTCATGTAGTCTGCCCCTACATTTTCCGAACTCCCGATACGTTCAACACGCAGAGCAATGTTCTCGCAAGGCAAGGCTCCACCGTCCTTCCCAGCGTACATCCTCATTTCAAGATATCAATAATTGTGCTCAAGTTACTCGTCGCAGACCTTTCACTTGACGCGAAACCTGCTCTCAATTCTTCACACCTCTAAGACACGATAGGTAGATAAACCAAATATGCACAAAATGCGGTCCAAAACACAAGCAAAATAGGTTAATTCGTTCTTACTTCCCACGTCAAAAATCGTGGTAGCGACCATCCTGCCGCTGTAAGGTCGTTTCCCTCACAGATGGCTGACCAACTCCTCGGTCTGCGGCGGGGACTTTTCCTCGCAAATTTCTCTCTTCTCCAAGGAATGCTTGGAATTAGCCCTTCTCTTTGCGGACGAATCGCGCTCTTCTTTCTTTCCGTCTCTTTTAGGACCGCTTCCAACGCTTTCTGCCGAAGAGCGTTCGCTGCTCAACTCCTGGTCGCGTCCGGCGGACGCCCTCGAAGGTGACGCCGACATCGATCTAAGCCTCGGCTTGCGCCCAGAACCCGGTGCGTTCCTGGGCTCCTGCTCGAAGTCGAACCCCTCTGGATCACTCCTGGACCTTCCGCCGCGTCTGCGCAAGTACCTCCCGTAGAAGCGTCGATATGGCCTCCGCTGGACTCGGGTGTCTTCGTGTTCGTCCTTCTCTTCAAGCTGGAATTGGGGTCTCATGTCTTCGGTGGGTAGCGAGCTTCTGGTCATACCCCTGGAACGTCGGTAGTAGCGGCGTAGAAAGGGTCTCCTAGGCTGCGGCCATCGCTGCGGTGGCTGTTGCGGCTGCGGCGAGTCCGGCACGAGCACAACGTCATGAACGTCGTCCGAGTCCTGCACACCACGGCGCGGGTTGGGTATTGGTCGGCGTTGACCCTGTCTCGGGAACCAGCGACCTCTAGAGTATCTGCTGTCCGCGGCGTAAGGAGTACCCGGCACGGGTGCGCCGTCGGGACTTGTCACATTGGCGGCCTCGCGGCCCTTCTCGCCTACGACGACGTCAAACTCGACGGTCTCACCCTCGTAAAGGCTGTGCATGAACTTCTGCGGGTTTCTCCGCGTGATCGCGGTCTGGTGGACGAAGATGTCTTCCCTCGTGTCGTTGCGGTTGATGAAGCCGTAGCCGTCCTTTACGTTGAACCACTGGACGGTGCCCAGCACCCGCTCGGCGAGCACAGGTTTCTTCGTTGTCACCTGCATGGAGCCAATGTCGACGGTGGGCGCTTTTCGGCTTTGCCCAGTAAAGCTTGCTCCGGCCAGGATCGAAGTGGTTGCGTGATGTTTCGGTTTTTCGTCATTCATGGTTCCGCTTGCAGGAGGATCAGGAACCTGCAACAATCTCTTCCACTCCGAGTCAGGAGAAGAGACTTCGCGTGAGCCGGGAACATTTCCGATTATAACATCGTAAAGAGGATCCTCCAGGCACTTTACAATCGCGGTTCCGGCGAAATAGGGGGAGGCGATGTCAACTTTCGCTTCCGGAACCTTGACGCTGCGGCCATCCACCAACTTTAGTGTGGCGGTAGTCCCCGTAAATGCCACCTCTGGGACAAGTGAGCGACGTACAACTAAGGTGTTGCTTCCTGTGTCTCGTAATACCGAGACAGTCTGGCCGAACAGTGCCCCTTCCAAGACGGGCATGTCATAATGTGCCGTCGACCTTTCTTGAACCACGTTGGGATCCTTGTTCCCTTCATCTTGTTTCTCCAGTTCATGTTCAGAAGCCTGCCGCGACTTGTTCCTCATGTCTTGATGAGATATACAACAGGAAGACACATTCTGGCCGCCGTCTTTCCATCTGCACGATTTCAAGTCGTGCCCCTTGCGACGACAGTGCACGCAGAAGAGTTCCTGTGATGTCGAGCGGCAGTCTGATGCTTTATGCCCCGTCTTATTACAAACGAAACATTTAATCTGAGGTTTGTTGAAGGAAATTGCCATCCTTCGGTTTCGTGTCCCCCGACTCGTACGTCTCCCGGAACACAAGTAGGTTTCTCTCTCGCTGTGCTTCGAGAAAGCCGTCCGCCACTTCTGCCATCTCGCTGAGCGTCTTGCACTTCCTCTCTCGGAGAAACAGAGCTAGCCGGCTGTGGCAGTTGTTGAGGAACTGTTCTGCGACAACAATGATCTCGTACACTCTCGAAGTTTGTGGCCGTTTCGGACATTTCTATCCAGCGATCAAACAAACTGGAGAGTCTGCGCGGCGTACTGCTTTCCAGTTTCACCGTCTACGGGCTTGCTCTCGCGAAACTTTTCACGGTACCCTTCCGCTGTGAAGCGAAAGCGTTGCAGTAGCGCGAGCTTTGCCTTATCATATTTCATTGAATCCTCCGGGGACAATCGGCCGAACACCTTCAGTGCTTCCCCGCCAAGGCACATACTCAAATGCCGTGGCCCACTTTTCCTCTTGGCCAGCTGTGCGCCACGGCGATGTGTTCGAACCGTTTGAGGTACGCGTCCAGATCATCGCGTTTGTCGTCGAATGGAGGGATCATCCTATGCGGGTTAATGACCATAGAACGACTGTTCTGATCCGGTACCGTCTGTCACCTGCAGCAGGCCGATGCTGTTGGGCATTGCTGGCCTCTTGCAGCCATAGCGAAGCTTTAGCCGCAGAGTTCCTCTGCTCACGAGCATTCTGCTAGCGCTCGTTCAGCTGCGTCTCACGGGCTCTTTCCTCTTGTCGCTGTCTCTTTCCGCTATCTTCGCGTCCCGTTCACGCAGCTCTGTTCCGCCTCTACCCATCTCTGCCGTAAGTGCATCTCCTGCGAGACCCAGCTGCTCGGCCCAGACGATATGATTTCCCTCGTCATCCATTTCTGGTACTCGTTATGTTCTACTTTACACAGATGCTCAAACGGTCTCGTCCTGTCGCGGACGCCAATTTGTCATAGGTTCGTGGGAATGTCGTGTCATAAATAATGAGAACGAGACCGTTGGCTTGGAATTGTTTAAACAAAGAAGATATAACGAAAAATATTTACAGCAACGGTATTAGCGAAGGTTCTACAAAAGACATTTTAGAACAGCGATATCAATAGACGTTACACACGCGGCTTCCACAGTTCTTAACGGCAATAGAGAAAGTGTTCGTCATACGTTGGGTCTTTGAGTCTTCTGTCGTTGCGACGGTGGGGATGGCTGAGCGGGCGGAGTCTTGGGTTCCGGGTCTTCAGAAGCCGGGACGAACCCAGCGAGGGCGGTGGGCAGGCTGACGAGTCGCCGAGTTCCCGGCCTTATGGAACCAGGACGCACTCAGCGGGAGCGTAGCCAGGCAAGCGCATTCTTGAGTTCCCGGCCTAGTCGAACCGGGACGCACTCAGCGGCAACGGTGGCCAGGGAAGCGCATTCTTGCGTTCCCGGCCTAGTCGAACCAGGACGCACTCCGCCGTCAGCCAGCTCCTCGGAACGCTCGTCTTCTTCTCTCCTCCTTTCGTTCTTTTTCCGCTCGTGCTCCCTCTCCGGCCGTCGACGGTATGTCTCGTGGCACGCGCAGCCACGTCATGGCGAAAACATCTGTACTCCGGTGATGGTTCACGGCCGCGCACATCACAGTATCACAGTGCGGAAAGCCGAACCGCTCGGGTCGTTATCGGCTTGAGGGATGTAGCGCAACAGGAGCCCGTCACTGCTCAGCAAGTAGGAGTCGAATTGCTCGTCACTCGCGCCATTAACCGTGCCCCTTATTGCCAGCCAAGCGGTCACCCGCTGACACAGCCCGTCGTTTTGCTGAGCCTTGAGAAGTTCCTCTCTAGTGATCAGTGCTCCCCACCTTGATTCAGGTGAATCGGCGACAGCAACCAGGCCCGGACCTTCCTGCGTGTGCCCCTCGGAGAGGGGACGCGAGAAAAAGCATTATCAATTTTGTTTGTTGCAGCAGGCCTGTACACGATAGTGTAGTCGTATTGGCCGTCGTCGGCTGTAATCTGGGATTCCGCGACGCCGGCCGTAATAGTTGCCCGACTGACTTCCTCTGTTACTGCCCGGACTTTCACAGCCTCTTACTTCTCGAGGGTTGGCCGGGACTTGATAATCCGTCTCGCCACATCCACCCCTTCCGCCATTCCTTTGATTCTGCATTGACAATGCATTTGGGCACTCTCTTTGGAAGTGAGCGCGCTGTCCACAATTGTGGCAGCGGTCCGAATACCTGCCTAAGCCACCTGCACCAGGGCGCTCTTCTGGCATCCTCCAGTGGCCCCGCATTGGACCAGTACTGGATTGCCTCCGGCTGCTTTCAAGGGCCATTCTCTGCCCGCCCCACGGAGGTCTTGGTGTCGGGTATGCCTCGGCGCCTGTCCAAGCACATGCGGGTTCAAGTGAGTTTTCTGGCAGTGGCGGGGCCAGATAATTTTGCTTAGCGAGGAAAATCTCCTCTCTGCCGCGGGCATGTCGGGCCAGCTCTTCAAAGGCCCCAAGGGTGCGGCTATGTAAGTAAGCGTGGTATTTTGGGTGGCATTGCCTTACGACCCAAGCTATACACTCCGACTCGAGGGAATCAGGTTTCGTCCTTTTTGTGCGTTCCTGTATTGTGCGAAGATATTGAACCAGGTTTTCGTCCGGATGTCGCTTTCGGTACTCGAGTTCTCTCAGTATTTGATACTCGTAACCAGGGGGCAGGGACTCATGTCGGAATCTCCGCCCCACTTTGGGTGCCATGTGGGGAAGTCGCCTTGCTGCGTGCCCAACCTGGAGAAACAACACGGAGCCAGGATTTCGGAAAACGTGAAACTACATTTATTAGTAAAGTGTGAAACATAAAGTTAGTATTAACAAAGGTCACCGGTCGACACCGCCGCAGCGTCTGCCCTCCACTGCAGGCCCCACTTCTCTTTTCTCTGGTCGGCGCCGCCGGTGCTGCTTTTATCAGTTCTTTCACTGGGAATAACGCCCCCTCCCCCCCCCGTGCTCTCTAGGCACAATGGCGCCCCTATAGTTTCCACAACGTTTAGTGCATTACGTGCTCTGATGTTCAACTGCGCAGGTCCGTACAGGTTTTTGAGATCTTCTGTAAATGTAGAGAGTCACACCTCAGAAAGATTTCGAGGGGTTATAAGATGCACATGCACTAGCCTCAGTGATAATCGAAGCTTTGCTTCAGTGGTTGGATGGCATCGGCATAGGATAGCCTGAGTTTTAGTTAATACTTCAATTGTGGCTGTGACGTCTCCAGTCAGGCAGGCGAAAATAATGGGACATATTTTTTGTTCACAAGGTATCATTAGAGCTAATTGTTCTTTTGAACTGCTCCCAAAGTAACAGCAAATGGGTGAAGTTCCCTCTAAATCTAGTAATATCCAGGCTTGGTAGCCCGGATACACTCACCCTGGAGACTGTATCCGGTGTACTGGATGTAGTCGTTTCAGGTCTCCCGGACCCAGGGATGGATGCTAAGCTCCAGTTCCTCAAACTAAGAGCAGAGTTCGGCAAGAAACATGATGACTTCTCCTTCATATTCGCAAGTTGATCCGTACTTCACCTCAAACTCCTCATTTCGTAGTAGCGGATGCAACGCTTCATAATTTTTGTTCAGCTCCAGGTTGCTCGTACTAAGGCGTTCTATTCTTTAGATGGCTGTGGTTAAGTGAATATAAGAGCTGTTCAGCAGCGTGGTATCGTCGTTTATTTTCCTGGTGATCTGTACAGGTGAAGTGGTGCGCCACGCTTTCAACCTATCAATTGCGATTTGTTAGAGTCAATAGATTACAGATTACCAACTGCAATTATTCATGGAAATTCTTTGCGTTATTTCTACATTGTTTCCCACTATCGTTAAAGCCTCAGCGTTTCACGAGTAGGGTTTGCCAGGAAAGTTTAAGGAAAATTTGAAGCGTCGTCTTTCGTCGGAGATGAGGTCGCGAAGCAGCTTACTGGATTTCGGCACCAATATATCAAGGATATTTCTTGTTTTAGATGTAGGATGTCAAAATTCCAAGAAATAATTCACTTAGTGTTTAATTAGTCATTTTTAAACTACCTTAAACTTTTTACTCCGTCTTCATTACTAGCTTCCTTCTTCACCATCTTGATTTTTCAGATAATCACCAAGAGCGTCCCAAATATGCTTTTTTCTACTGCGTTGAAAAGTTGAAAAAAAAGTTGAAAAAAGTTTTCAACTTTTTTTTAACAGTTGCAAAATAAAAAATGACTATGTATGGACTTTCCCTGGAAGAGTCGAGGCACTGCGCTTCCCTCGACGCGCTCTCGTCATCACCTTCGAAGTGTACAGAGTAACAATGTCCGTACACTAGAATCTTCTTCAATCGGGTAAATCATTCTGGCGACGGTGACAGAGGAACAAAACCCATTAGCTTTCTCAGTTTAATGAGCGTCAGAGAATTACTAAATATTTTCCATTACTGAAAGATTTAGGATGCAATCAACGCAAATCTTAACGGCGAAGAGGGAACCCACGTGGAGAAAAACCGCTGCGACCTTTTCAGCCGCTGACACACAGAAGCAGCATCACGAAGGCGTTCGACGCCACACACTTTTGTTGAAGGTTCTCAGAAATATTGTTGATATTGACATGTCCTCTTCATGCCTCCTAGCATTCTTGATTGAATGCAAGCGCCTCCGTCTTTTCTCCTGCTTTACTCTCCACCACATGACAACGTAACGTATGCGGACAAGGTGCATATATACGCAGAAAGGCTTCCACCATCAAATTGGTAACTTTCACAATTGTTTGAGTTCGCCCTCTCCTGATTCTAGACTCTTAGTGCCAATCTAGAGGACCTAGATATAAAAGAGGGCGCACTTCAAACCATGGCGATAATTCGCGATTTCATGCCGGACGCTCTATACGCAGATCCACCGATATTTCTGCATGGGTTGCGTTTTCACGTTGCTGGGAGGAAAGTGGATGGAGACGCAAAGATGTTTGAAGAAAGTCAAAGATTTGTCTCTCCTCTGCACCTGGTATTTCTCACGTGGCCATTATAACAAGTGATGCCAATTGAGCAGTTACAAAATGCAATGAAATTCTGCAGCTCCATCTACGGAGAACCCTTGTGAGGCATACATTACAGGTGATGAAATTACTTGTAATTGTTTACCAAATATCCTTTCATTTAGAACTCAGAGCTCTGTTGCCATTCCACGTTTTTATGTGCTCATCTTGGTTTGTTTCTCTCCGTATCTGCCTATAGTTCCATTCCAATGAATGTCGAAATTCCTTCCTCAATTCGAATATGGGAATTCTCTATTGCGGAAACAAAATAGTCGAAAATTCTAAAAATCTAAGAAAACTTAACAGCATTCATGTAATTTAACAGCGGCCTTTAAAATTAATTATGTTGAAGGCTGTGTTTTTTAAATGCGCATTGCAGAGAAAAATATATTTTCAGAGGGCTTTATTTGAAACGACCGACGGAATATTTGACGTGGTTAACGAGAATGGTGCACCCATTGCATTTCTGTATATCTTCAAAAAGGAAGTGTCAATTTAACTTATATTTTTCCCCCTCATATTTTATTGGCAGCGCGCTCGAGCCACATGGCCCACCCGCGAAACTATTTCGCGATACCTTTTTATTTTTGCGTGCAGACAACGCGTTACTTTTTGTTCCTCTATTTTTAAGCACTCCTTGTAAATCTCAACCGATTTTGAATAAATAAGAGAGGAAAAAAGCGACATGTAACCGACCTTCGTAAGCGACGTGAGGGTCGAGGTCACTAAATTTCTTGCCAGAAGTTATGCCTCAGTAATACGAAATCTAAAAGCGCAGTGCTCACAACTATTCAAATAGATGAAATATTAAAACAAAATGCGCGCTCGGCCGTAAACCTGTAGAAGAACATCTGCAGGCGTTAGTCCCATACCTTCTGATCTGTTCAAACCACTTGGTTGACAAGAACTTTGAGACCAAACATCAATGTAACGAAATCGTCGGGAGCTATATTCCAACCTCACCTGAAACGTGCCACCGTTCCGACGAGCTTTGAACGTCAAGCCATATTTATTGATATAATGAAGAGGATAGGAGACGGCCGACGTTTCGCCTTTAATAATTCCGTGTGTCTATGCAGGTCAAACATATAAAAGAGAGCCCTGCGGGGATAACGGTTTGGGCATCCGCCTCCGATCCGCATCAGCGGACTTTTTCCCCTATCCAGACCGCTTGCGCAAAATTTAGAACCGCATCCATCACCAAGTACGCGAATTTATTTTACATCATAAAATGAAACGTGAATAACAAGAAAGTCTTCAGTAAGTAATAAATAAGTAAACTTTGTACTTATATTTGTAAAAAAAAGTTGAGTAACTCTTTTAGACGAAACACAGCAAAAGTAATTGTAATTGCATATTGTTTTATCTATTTATAATATACGCGGTCATTCTTTCAGGAACACTTTGCATTGCTTGATAGATGATTGCAGTTAGGAGATCGTCTTGAGAGTCTGCGACACTCCGTCTAGAAAATACTCTCAAAATAATGAAAATTTTAATATAATTTTTTTCGTGTTGTACCACCCACTGTAAGGATACGCTTTTTTCTAAACTTAAAAATTAACAGGAGAATGACTAATTACATTGTTTTGTTTTATTTAAACCATACAATAAAAATGTTGCGAGGAAAATATGTCACTCGCCGCAACGAACTATTTGTATATACGTGGTATGACGCGAGTACACCATATGTAATATATAAAAATATTCAACAACGGCAAGATCTCTCAGTTTTAGTTTTAAACTTGAACCCGAAACTGCGTGCTACGAAACACGTGCTTACAAACAAATTGAAAACATACGAAAAAAAAAACGCACACATGCAGACACCACGTTGCATCTGTCGAAGTTGCCATGTAGGAACAGAATATCTTCACCGATGGACAGATTCACGCTAGTTCGCCTCTTTTGATTTACAAGGTATACTAATGAGAAGTCTCCGCTTGTGCGCTTGATCCTAGGGTGGCATACACAAGTGTATTACAAAAAAACAAAAATTAAGGGCCTCTAAAAAAAGTTTTTTTAACAGTTTTTGGGGACCTACGTGTTAAAAAATTATTTTTACGCGGAAATAAAAATAAAAAAACAACAACATTAGAGGCAATATTGACGGCGCGAGACGCGATCTAGTCGGCAGTCGCCTCCTTTTCACTTGTTTTCTCTCTCGGCATTTCGGGCGTGTGGAGGACAGGTGTATCGGCTTCGTCTTCACGAGCGAGAGGGTCATTCCGGAATGACCCGGCACGTCATGGACTTGGCGCTCAGAATTTCAAATAAATCTCTTGCCGTCAACATTAATCTATTCTTTGTTTCGCATAAAATGTATTTCTTGACACGCGTGTGTGTCCCAGATAGACTGTTAAAATTTGTTTTTTTCAGTTTTTTTTTAAAGTAAACTTGTTCATTCCGGGGACGATTCTTGCTCCTGAGTTCTTTATTTGTCCTAGTGACAACGTCTTTCCCGAGAAGATTGAACGGTCATAAGTAATTGTTTGTAAAAATAAAAAAATCATGGTGAAAAAAAAAAGACTCCGATTGGCACTTTTTTATCAGAATATTTCCCTCCACCTAAAGATTCGATGATGTACTTCATATTATCATTCCATATTTACTTTACACTGTGCGGCCAGACAAGTTTATTCCGGCTCCTCCAGTAAAAACGTAAATGTGGACCCGCGGATATCCTCATCCGATCAGCCATCTGCCAAATCTTATTTATTTATTATTCGCTTCCGCCAGTTGACTCCGGATATCCGCAGATGATCAGCGGGTAATCTGTGGATATTCAGGGCTCGCCTATAAACCATGTTCATCGTGACTTCTCCATGGGAAAGCGGTGGTAACTACACAAGCACAAAAATATATTGGGAGAAATATTCACAGCGTAGTCACGGTTCATGGCCCGTCTAAACTTGCAACTTCATAAATTTTGAGTAGCCAGGAAGTACCAAAAGGGAAATGTGGGTAGCACTGGCAATATTGATTGCGGTGCTATTTTTTTTTTTTCAGGAGGAAACAAAACTACAATCAAAATTAAATTAAGATAACTTACATGACATTTGTTTGCAGATGAAGCAACAAAATGGCTAAACCTCAAACCTAAACAAAAAATAGGAAAATCCACAAGCTTTTCGAGCACCCGCACGATTGAAGGTCATAATTCAATACTAAAACACAAAACAAATTGTTTTCAAATCACTATTGCTGACTCAAGGGAGATGAAAGCCACGTAGAGGCAACGGCGACAAACTCCTAAAAAAGTTCGATTCACCTTTGTCTTCCTGCTTTCGCTGCTTGCTTCTCGGACGCAGTTTGAAGCGCTTCTTTTAAGATCAACTACATAAAGGCAATTCATCAATGACGCAACACCATAAGGTGTTGCGTCGCAAAATATCGTGAAACTATTTAGTCGGGTATCATTTCCAAACTCTGCAAGATGTAAAAGGACGACAGCGGACAAAAAATGTTCCCGTGAGATTTTTGAAATAAGGCCCGATGATTGGTGTAGATGCTACAACTAAATACAGCAATAGAAGTTACCTAGCAGAGAAAACAAATGCTTGAAGCTATCTGTCTTTCTTTTTTTATTTGTTAATAAATAATTATATCACAGCCTAATTATAATATTATTTGTTTAATAATATTCATCAATTTTTATTTTTGCTCGAGTAATGGCCGCATTGTTTATGAAGAAAACCTGAGGGTTCACTTTTCCGCGGAGCACGCGGATTGACAATCACCGCGATGGACAGCCTGATTTCAGCGGTTTACAGGACAGAGATAACGTCTTCGCGCGAAGATACCATCTGTGAAGATTGCATTTGTATGGAGAGTCGTGCTCTCGATATAGTTATGCGCTATGTTATTTATGCGCAAAGCGATGATTGGCTGTATATATGCTTTGCGGGAAAGCAGACGTAAGGGACATGTTCACAAATAGTGCGGCTATTACTCGAGTAAATACGGTAATTTACAATACCAGCAAAGCGGAGTGGCACAATGCAGATCATAAAATTTGATTGCGATTAACTGCTCTATGAACACAATATCCCATTATCATGACTACCATATACAAATGTACTTGGAGACGTAATTTCCGCGATCACCTACCACTCGAAGAATATTGGTCGTGCGGGGGGAGGGCATCTAACCTCTAACTTCTAAATCAGTCGTGACTTGCATCCGAACATAACCAGTCACAGACCACAAATCACGCGATACCACAACTTGAACACGTAGTTTCTATTTGCACGAGGATATAATTTAAAAAAAAACAATGCTTTTTCTCCCTAAAGTGTCGGTTAATGCTTTACGAAAAAAAAAATCAAAGAAAGACATTCGAGACTGTTTACGTGTAGGGAGGGCGAACGGCATTATAATCCCACAAGAGAAATGTTTTCCAAAAATGTTTCTGCACGTGTTAAAGATTAGGACGACGTATAGGACGACGTCCAGGACGACGTCCCAGAGAGCGACGCCAAGGAGAGTATCTAGGACGACCTCTATGACAACGTCGAGCACGACACCTAGCGGACTCTTAGGGAGGCTGTGGCTTGCCTGCGAAACCCGCCTTAGATGTAGACGCTGCTGCCGATGTCGAGGCCATAGCTGTAGACGCGGACGCCTCACAGTTCATATCACGAATGACTCAACGAGCACAGATAAAATACGGAGCGCACCTTTTGCACAAGGCACTCCGGTAGCGTAGGAAGATGAGCGTGAGCGACGCGAGCTTGATGACGTATCTTTAAGGACACCATTCGGGCACAACGACGCCGCCTCTTCGCGTAACGTGACAAGTAGTGTCGTCCTAGAGGTCAATGACTACCTCTAGGACGACCTCAGGGACGACGCCAAAGAAATGTCGTCCGTGAGCATACCCTTGTGCGGCGCGTGCCACTCAATCGTATTTGTATGGCCATATACGCCGATTTTTCGCTCAATAGGACAGAAATGCTTTTGCCTTAATATTTAAATATGACTTAATTAAAGGCCGCATATGTTTCTAACATCAGTATACTTTTATTCTAGCAAACTACCGGAAACCATTTGTGTGGAGCTTTAACATAATAGCAATAGAAACGGCGTATTTGGTGAGAAAATAACTTCTACTAATGTCAGATTTGAATTTCTTGAAATAAAAAAGTTTCTTGTAATTGATTACTTTTTCGAGTAATCTTGTAATCGTTTGATTACTTTTATAAGGAAGCAATCGGGATAGTAAGCTGATAAATTTTGCAAGTAATAAAAAGACTCGTAACGATTACTCTTTTCCCATCCCCTTCCTAATGGGGTCTTTTGTTTACACACCCTTTCTACCAAGGAATTCTCTTACAAAGAACTCAGCACAGGGACGGTTTACAGAAAGTGGTGGATTAAGGAGATGAATAGTTGGTAATCCTTTGGTTCTAATTCAAGAAAGGACAGCGCGAAAGGCTCGTTTTTAGACCAGCAGAAAAATTCGCCATTATGAAAATCTCAAGTAATCGGAAAAGTAATGGTTACTTCTTTAAGTAATCTATCGCTTTTCCTCAAAACCTAGTTAAGTAACCTAATTAAATACTTTTAAAACCCAGACTAATAGTAATTTTATCCATTAATTTTTTGTCTAACGTGCACAAGACAGGTGTTGACCAGTGCCACCTAGAAGACAAGGTCTGCACATGACGTCATCGTTGGTAGATGCCTGACCCACCCCAAACGCTAAACATTCTGAGTCTCGACAAGAGTACGCCGCAAAGCGACAGGCCCGTGCGTCTGGCTTCGTGGCGTGCTAGTGTCGCTCCCGTTGTGAGAGGCTGAAAGACGCGCTGGCGGCGATTCTGGCGCGAGCTAGGGGCCGTGTATAAATCCACATGTTATGACGTATGAGGAGGGAGTGGGGGAGGGTGAGGGGGATGCAGGTGTTGTCTCTTCATGGACGGGCGTTCTATATATAATACATATCAGGCACTGGGTGAGTTTATACAACAGTACGGCTTGACGGTTTGTGGTTCTTGCTCACATTATAAATAAATAAAACTAGATATTATTCAGCGAAATACATATGAGGAAAAATGGCGAATGTAACTAGATATGCTGAACTCGAAACTAACCTAAAAACGCGGTCACTAGAAATCTCGTAACTCGAAATTGTATACCTATACTATATTACTATAAATGCGGGTTCAAACAACCACAGAAAAGTAAATGGTTCTGAAGAAAATACAAAATTTTGTTTCGGAAAGGTTTTGCAAAACTACGGCGAAAGGATACGGATTTTTTATGTTCCACATTAATATAGCACGTTGCAGATGGACTTGAAATGTTAAGAGGGGCTGATAGAGTGCTGCAAAAACCTTGATACAGAACCACATTTGTAACCTGCTAGTTTTGTTTACTTTGTTTTTTAACTCAAGTACGTCATTTTATTTTATGTGTCTGCATCTTGTGGTTTTGAAAGCTTTAGGTTTGCAGAGTTTCTTGGGATTTGTAACACGTAACTTGGCTTTTGTCTCTAACATTCCAAAATCCGCAGCCAGTTTTTTTTTAAATTAATTGTAACAATATTCCTATCCATTGCAACAATATTCGTATCCAATGCCACAGTGTCCCGCCCCCAAAAAATAGGTGTTTTTCCGTTCCTGCGTAGTTAATGTTCTGGTTTATTGTGCAATAAACATATGTATGGATGTATGTATTCTCAATTTACAAGAAGTTGTATGCATGATCGGCAGTAATGCAGGCCTCGCAAAGCCTCAATGATCTCAGACATGTGGCGGAGCTTCTTGGGCTCGCTGGCATCTTCGAACTCCTCGCGTGTCACACATCTCCCGTCTCATGGCAAATCGCTGTCGCTAAGAAGTGGCATTATTGTCCAGTACTCACCGCCAGGGGTATTTGTTGTCGTATTTGGCGCCTTATTTGCCGTCGTGTTTGGCGTCAAACTTGACGTCGTATTTTGCGTTGTACTTGCCGTGGTTGTATTCGCTTTTGCCGTAGCAGTCGCAGTCATTGGAGTTCCGTTGGTTGTTTCGTTCGACGACTCGGAGGGTCCACTCATGAACTCAGTAGGATACGTGGTGTGGAAATCATCTGTGCCTTAAACACAGGGATAGCAGGCGTAAGCAAAAGCCCTGGACAAGATTTGAAGATGTTTACGCATTGTCTAAGTCCAACCCGGGTACAAAGCCGAATGTCTTAATTTAATCACCAACATAATTCGTTAATACCTCTTGGAATGCATTCCCTTTTTGTTTTAAAAACGATAGCTTTTAACAAAGCAAGTAACCGAGTTTCCAAGGTACCTACAAATACGGAATATAATAGTGATTTGAAAAGACAATTCAAACATTAATTTCCTGTAGATTGATCACGATAAGATAAAATTCACCTTTAAATGCATTAGTTCGTTTTCTACATAGGATAAAATTATCTGATAGCTGCGGGCGCTAGTCGGCTATTTGACATTGCAGGTTAATATTTATGTGATCTCGAGGAACTGATGCTGTACACAATTCGACTATTTACGAACACAAAGCCCAGCGTGTGATCTTCAGAGCCCAGCAAGGGCGAGTTTGACTCTTTGGAATGCGAAAAACTCACATACCATAAGCTCCAACCCTAAAAATAGCACCGACCAGAATCTCTTTAGTGTTACCAACGTTTACTTTTGTCACTTTTGCCCTCGCAGAAACACCGGGAGATATAAGAACGCGGCCGCGCGGGTTTTCCTTTTTTTATCACCCGTGTTTCTTTCAATTTCAATTCAACTTGTTATTTTTCAAGGCATGCACTGGAAGAGT